>ML794753.1:223284-294574 GCA_009831015.1 Picea engelmannii | reverse complement strand
TTCCAACAGTCGTGTTTCAGCATTCGTGTTGCAGCAGTCGTGTTTCATCATCTGTTCTTCATAAACAATCGATTGCCATCAATGACAACCTTGATCATCTGCGTCATCTCTGTTGTAGCCATATTTCCAACAAATATGATCAATAAATGGAGTGGGGAACTTATCTTTAGTACAAGATTTTTTCAGGTACCTAAAATCCATACATACATGGATGGTTCTCTTCTTCTTATCTATGGGAATGGGATTGGATACCCATTCTATCAAGGGAACTAGGTAAATGAAGACAACAATAAGTAGCTTCTCCACATCTACCTTAATAATGGGGGCCTTCCTAGGATTTACAACCCTAAGTCATTGTCGAATGGGATTAGCATTCAGATAAGTTTAATTTCATATTCGACAATACTGGGGTTGACCACTAACTTATATTCATACGACCAAGAAAATACATCTAAGAATTCCTTAAATATATTGATGTAAATATCAATTTATTTAGGTGAATAATTTGCATCGATATATAAGTTTTCAATCTTACCAGGGGTTCAAGATATTTTAATCATGATGGTAGGATAATTTTTTACCATGTTTCCTTCAACATATATACCATGTGTATCTAACGGAACCACAATGTGACCAACCATCTCACTTAGGGTGGACCTAAACTCATCCTGTTCAATCCTCTCAAGCTCTAGGAGAAAATAAGATCGATGATTGATCCAGGTGAATATTGGTGGCCACCCATCTATTCCAACTGGCTCCTCTTGACAGTTTTAGTTCAACATGTTCTTATGTACTTCTTTGTAATTGTGGGTTCTACACTTCCAAGGATATATGAAGCCCTACACATCTTCCAGGTGGATATTGGTGGCTGCCCACCTAATTCAACTGGATTATTTTGGAAGTATTCATGTCAGTACATCGTTTTTTACTTCTAGGGCCATTTTGGGGCCCTAAACAATGTTCTTTTGTCTTTCCACAACTAAACTGTAGACGAAGTCGGATTTTGATGGAAAAATGTGTATTTCTCGAAAATAACTTTCCAATGGGCTACCACGCACCTAAAACGAAGGTCGTATGCAAAATTTACGACCTCAGGAGGTTGAGGTACCAACTTAACCATTGAGGCCCACATAACTTTTGGCATTTCATCTCCTAGGGTTAGGGTTTTGGAATTCACGAGTAATGTTAAAAAGGCCTCTGGAGCCTCATTGTAATCATTCTACTTAGATGGATGCGTGTAGAAACCACATCTCTTCTCAGAGATAACTACCACCATTCGAGCAAGTTGTTTCAATTCTGCAGTTTTATAGTTTCAACCTATTTTATTTATTCAATATAAGTTATTGTTCACTGGATATATTTTGTTGTTCTCTGTATCTTTGTGTTATTGTATTTAGTCTTTTATTCATTTCGTTCTACTCATAAATCTGGATTGGTGATATCAGAGCAGTATTCTCTTCATTTATTTTTCTTCATGCATGTCCCCAACAAGATCTGGGTATAAGAAGTTGGGACTCGAACCAGATGAGACTTTTCTAGATCAATCATGCTGAGCTTAACAACAACTCATGGGGGATTAAAAGAAATATGATGGAGTAGGATATCCTTTTATGATGATGCTTTAGGAATCCCTTGCGCGACAAAGGAACAAAATGATGGAGAAAATTGCACAAATCCTTCAATAGCTGCCCACAAGAGATGCATATTCATCAAGAGGACATGAAAACCCCTTCAAGGTACATGAAAATTTTGATATTCCATTATTTGAAGAATTGATGGATTCAAATGATTTAGATAAATGGATGAATCTGCTCGAAGGGTATTTTTTGGTCCAATTTTTTTTCAATAGGGAAAATATTACTTTTGAACTCCTCAAGGATGTCGCCCATGTCAAGGACTGGTGGGATACTTACTCTGAGCAAAGGGCCATAGAGGAATATGCAATATTTGCAGTTTCACCCATGTGGGATGTTGGACAACTGAGAGGGGGGGGGGCGGGAGGGGGTGAATCAATTGTTACCATTCTTAAACAATTATGCTTATTTTAAACTCTTTGAAGAGAACTTAATGACAATCACAATAATGCAGGGAGGTAAGCAATATAACATTCGACATCAGTCACACATATGAAATATACAGAGACAGATATTTCCTGAGGAAACCCATAAAGGGTAAAAACCTCTTCTTCTTGGTATGATAAGTAATCTTTACATTCTGTACATTATCATACATATGAGCTCCAACTCATTGTGAGGCTACAACCTCTATTTTGCAAGCTACAACTTGTTGAGAGCACCAACTCTCTGTTTTCTCTAGCACCTACTAAAAGGAAGCACTAGCTCCCTAGTTTCTCTAGCACCCACTAGAAGGAAGCACCAACTCCCTGGTTTGTCTAGAACTCACTAGAAGGAAGCACCAACTCCATAGTTTCTCTAGCACCCACTAGAAGGAAGCACCAACTCCTTGGTTTCTCTAGCACCCACTAGAAGGAAGCACCAACTCCTTGGTTTCTCTAGCACCCACTAGAAGGAAGCAACAACTCCCTAAGTGTTCTAGCACCAACTGGATGGAAAAACCAACTTCCAGTCACATAGGCACCAACTTGTAAAATAGAGAACAACAGTTCTCCCTTGCACCACCCTGCCACCCTGGTTTCTCTGGCTGCAACCAGATGGAAGCTACAACTCCCTTTGTTCAAGCACCCACTTGAACCTTTGAGGACAACAGGGTCTCACACTTATTTCACCATTTCGAATTTCAGCATACCTGTGGTAAAGAGTTTCGACACTCCAAGTCACAATCCACGAAATGGAGCCAGATCAACGATCCACAAAACTTCATAATCTAATCCCTTCTTTTCTTAATTGATCGACTGACGGGATTTCAGCGTTTTTCCCTTTGAGTCATCGTGACTCCAACATTATAAAATTCATGATAAAAAAATCTCTGAAGTGATTGGACGGTTCACATAACCCACTGAGATGGACGGTTGATGGGATTTCAGAGTTTTAGCTTTCTGGTTTTCGAGACTCACAATAGCTCCTTTTGGCATTTCAGAGTTCGAGACTTCATGATGGTGGAGTTTTTGCTTGCTATGTAAAACCCCGAAATAGAAAGTTCTGATGTGATGTAAACCTATTGACGTCACATGTGGATTGACACATGCCAAATAGCTGCCAGGTGTCACTCTGATTCATGACTTACATGTGCCTGAAATGTTGAATCAGCATGACACTTGTCATTGCCTGATTGTGCCACGTGTCCTTAGCTGACATGGTTTCTGACATGGTTTGTTGATGTGCCTGTTTCAGGATTTCAGGGTTCACTACTTCAAAGATTAAAGTTCCTTTGATCTTTGATTTCTCGGTCTGCGAAACTCCGAAATGGAGTCTTTGTTGATGTGCCTATTTTGGGATTTCGGCGTTCCTCATTTCGCAACTTCAGGACTCCTGTGATGAAGAGTCTCAACTCTTGACTCCTCCAAATCCTGGTATCCGAAACTACAAAATGGAGTCTTTGTGTGCCTGTTTCGGGATTTCAACATTCCGCATTTCGCAACTTCAGGACTCCTGTGATGAAGAGTCTCAACTCTTGAATCCTCCAACTTTCGGTATCTGAAACTCTGAAATGGAGTCAAATCAATGGTCCATGATCTCCCTTTGATCAACGAATCAGATTAATTCATGGTTTCGCATTTCACGATTTCGACATTCTTGTCGTGAGTGTCCTAGACACCTCCAACTCCCAATATCAGAAAATCTGAAATGGAGATTAAGTCATGGTTTCACATTTCGCGATTTTCTTTCGTGAGTTTCTTTCTTGACTCCTAGATTTTACACTTCTAAATGGGATCCAATGATCACTTATTGAACTTTCCATTGCCATGCCATTATCCCTGCACTTTTGGTCGTGATCTTTGCCATCAATGACAAACATGCATACTCTGCACTATCTCTTCTAATCTTATCGAGATTTCTTTGTTGTGTCTTCCCAAAATACTTTTGGTGCCCTCCTGGCACATTCTTCTTATACTTAATCCATCATCGTTGTTGTACTTTCCATCAATGACAAGAACACGCTACCTGTAAAACATGCCAACAATCTCCCCCTTTGGTATTGATGGTAATAAAGGCAACAAATGCACCCAAACTCTTTTCTCCCCCTTTGACATCAATGTCAAAGAAAACATGCTCCCCCTAAGGTGTTGTAGAATGTTCTTAGAAGGTATCAGATATTAAACCAACACAAACTCCCCTTGATAGGATGGAATCTCTTATTTGAGGCCTGTAGAATATTTGTATCTTTACCAAAGTCTTCTCCTTCTGATTCTTGGACCTGTTCATCTTCAGCTTCTGTTGTATCCTCTGTAGAATACTCAAAATTTCTCACCTCTCTTACTGGGACTCCTTCATCAACCTTTTCTTGTCATAACTGGATGACTCTCCTTGTCACTATTCTCTCTGCTTCTAACCATTTTCCCCCTTTGTTCCTAAAAGGTTAGCTTTCCTTGACAAGGTCTTTCTTCTTGTTATCTCTACAGTATGTCATGTATATCATTTTGTAAAACAAAATGTTGTTGTTGAAGATGTTGTTGTCCTACTGAAACACTGCGTAATTGTAGCTTGTACTTTTTAAATAACTCTTGGATCTCCCCATTGATTCTCATCGATCTCTATTACTGCAATTTCATTTTTCTTCCATGATGCATACAATCCAAGGCTTTTATGACCATATTAAATCACAAGAAAAAACCGCTACAACCACTCTCATACCTGCTTTTCTTTTTCACAGACAAAGGACCTGTATCAGGTTTCTTAGGAGTACTGATTTCTTCCTTGTTGTATCCAATACCAGATTTGTCATTTTGTGATCTATGACTATCCAAGAGCTTATCCAGGGTCATGGAGTTGTTTACTAACTTGCTTTGGGTGTTTGACTTATCAACCTTCAAAAATTCAACTGCCATCTTATGACACGATTCTTCTTCTACTTCTTCCATGGGATAGATGCTAACTGAACATTCTTTTATTGTATCTGTGTCTTCTTCTTTACTTGTAGGAGAGGATTCAATATCAACATAATTAATTTTCATTATACCTTTATTCACCACTTGTCCTGAGTTTACATTTACCTTACACTCTTTGGATGTGAACACCTCTTCACTGCCTCTGGCACACTTTTGACTTGTACTGAGAAAATTATGTTTCAGACCATCCACAAGTAGAACATACTGGGAATCTCCTTTGACATTACTCAAACTCACCATCCCTCTATCCTTGATTTTACCTGGTTCATCATTTTCAAGGATCACATTTCCTGTTTTTCTTTTACTTATTGATAGAAGCTTATCCTTGTCTCTAGTTAAGTGCTTGGAACATCCACTGTCTATATTCCTAGAGGCCTTTTGTTTTTGAGTTGAAAGTGCTAGACCACCTTTTTCACTATCTTTCCTTTTCCATGTGCTGGCCTTTCTATCTAAGAACTTTATCCTTGGATCTTCTTTGTAATTCTTCAGATGGCATTTTGCAGCTTTGTGGCCAAAGTTGTGACAATTATAGCATTCAATCTCATTATTCAATAGGTCAAATTTATTGTTGCAGTGTTGTCTACTCATTGACTGTTTATTATTTCTTGACCTCCTCAGTTGCATGTCTCTAGACTTAATTTGGAAATTTGCAATTTGTGATGGTTTGTTACTTGGCTTTATCATTCTTTGTTGTGGAAGATATTTATTCCTTGGAAATATTAATTGCTCATGTCTAAGTCTTAAGGAACAATTTACAACTTTGTGACTAAAGTTAGAGCAGTAGAAACAATATCCATAGAAAAATTCTTTGTACCTAGAAAAAGGTTGTCTTCTTTGAGAAAATCGATTTCTTCCATGCTGATGATTTCCTTGAGTAGGGAGTGAATTATTTTCTTATTCTATAGATTCAGTTCTGGCACCTTTTTCTTTACTCCTCCTGGGCGGTTGATTATCTTCCTTTGTTTCTGCAGATTTGTTGTCGTCATTGGTTGTAGATTTGACAAACTTGATGAAGTCTTTGTTGCTTGGCTGACCACTATTTGATCCCTCTTCATAACCCAAACCATTTTTCAGCTTTGGATTCCTTTGCTGATTCAGAATGGTGGCTAATCCTTTTGAGGCTTTGATACTTGACAGATTCTGATGATACAAGGCTTGAAACTTCTCCAACTCTTTCTTTGTTTTCACTACTTCTTTTTCCAGGGCTTCATATCTTGCCTTCTTTTCTTATAACTGTTGTTTTAGAATGTCCTCTATTTTCTTTGCCTCTTATAATTCCACTTTTAGCAGGGCAAAGTCTTCATCAGGTTTTTTAGTGCCTTTCTTGAACTGTATCAGCAATTGTTTTTGCTTTCTCTTCTTAAGTCTGAGTCTGTCAATCTCTTCCAAAGTGCTGATCATCTCTCTTTCCAAGTCAACCACAACTTCTTCATCATTATCATCACTTCTTTTGCTTTTATTATCATAATCCTCTTTGGCCATAAGCATGAAATCATTTACCTTATCTTCACAAGAAGAGTCACTATCGATGTCTTCTGAGGAGTCATCATTGTTTACACATAAACTTTTCTTTCTATTAAATCTTTTGGATTTGTACTTCTCTTCACCTTCAGAGTTCTGGTCCTTCTTCTTGTGTGTACACTTATTTGTAAAGTGACCTATCTTGCCACAGTTAAAAAATTTGAGGGGAAGCTTGCCTTGATATTTTCCTTATTCTTTCTTTAACCTTCTCACAAATTTTGCCTCAATATCATCTAAATCTGAATTAGTATCCTTGTCTGCTTTAAAAGATGCTTCTCTAGTAATGGATTTATCTTTGTTGATTCTCATTTCATATGTAGTTAAAGTTCCTAGGATTTGATCAATGGACAGATTTTTAAGATCATTTAGTTCTTCTATTGTAGAGACTTTTGGATTAAATTTATCAAGCAAATATCTTAAAATCTTCTGAACTAAAATTGATTCTTCAATCTTCTCACCAAGACCCTCCATGTCATTCACAAGTTCTTCAACTCTTAAAAAATACTTGCTAACTGTTTCATCTTCATTCATCTTTATTTGTTCAAATTTCAACCTAAATGTTTGAATTTTGGCATCTTTTACTTTCTCATTTCCTTCATAGCTGGTAATAAGTTTATCCCACATTTATTTGGCAGTTTGAAGATGCATCACCTTTACAAACTCGGCTTCTGCAAGTCCATTAAAGATAGCATTCATTCACTTAGAATTAAAGCTAAGTTTTAACTTATCATCCTTGGAATCTAGCACAACAAGCTTTATGTATCCAATCTCTACTACATCCCAAACATCAGCACCTAAGGCCATTAGGTATGTTCTCATTCTAAACTTCCAGAAGGCAAAAGTTGTTCCATCAAATAGAGGAGGCTTAGTGGTTGAAGTCCCTTCATGAATTGTCATGTTTAAGCTTATAGATCTACCTTTAGATAAAAGGAACCTGCTTTGATACCATTTGTTGGAAAACTGAGAGGGGGGGGGGGTGAATCAGTTGTTACCGTGCTTAAAAAATTATGCTTATTTTAAACTCTTTGTAGAGCACTTAATGACAATCAAATAATGCAGGAAGGTAAGCAATAGAACATTCGACGTCAGTCACACATATGAAATATACAGAGACAGATATTTCCTGAGGAAACCCATAAAGGGTAAAAACCTCTTCTTCTTGGTATGATAAGTAATCTTTACATTATGTAAATTATCATACATATGAGCTCCAAATCATTGTGAGGCTACAACCTCTATTTTTCAAGTTGCAACTTGCTGAGAGCACCAACTCTCTATTTTTTCTAGCACTTACTAGAAGGAAGCACCAATTCCCTGGTTTCTCTAGCACCCACTAGAAGGAAGCACCAACTCCCTGGTTTCTCTAGCACCCACTAGAAGGAAGCACCAAATCCCTGGTTTCTATAGCACCCACTAGAAGGAAGAAACAACTCCCTAAGTGTTCCAGCACCAACTGGATGGAAGCACCAACTTCCAGTCACACAGGCACCAACCTGTAAAACAGAGAACAATAGTTCTCCCTTGCACCACCCTGCCACCCTGGTTTCTCTGGATGCAACCAGATGGAATCTACAACTCCCTGTGTTCAAGCACCCACTTGAACCTCTAAGGACAATATTCCTCCCTAGAACCTCCCTACCACCCTGAAATATAAATTTTGCTATATATCAATTTATCACAGTGATACAATATTTATCAATGGCTTACCGGTCTCATCATTTTTTTGCTACACTGCTCTGCTCTACCTACATCAGTGTCTTCCTGCACCCCTTGTTTATGCTTTATGTTCTTCTACCTTTTATGCTCTGTGTGCCATGTGCCTTCTATGCACCATTCCTCTTCTATGCATTTCAGTTGCTGCACTCTACCTCCTTCTACACACCTGAATCACTCTCAATAGAAGCCAATCTCTTCTCTGTTCTCCATTTTTAATCTCTTTGTGCATCTTCTACATCCTCTATTCACCATGATTCTGCATGCTCTCCCCATGTCGAGTGCTCTGCCTGATCATCATTGCAACTCTTCAGCTTCTCTGGCGGTTAAACCCATGCGTCCATAATCACTGGGTGTTATGCGGAGATTCCTTAGGCTCTCTAGCAATCGAGACTCTTCATCTTCTCTGTCACAGTCAAGCTCATTCCCTCTATTGCAGTTACAGGCTCCAATAGTCTTACATCTGTCAATAGCCTCTATGAACAGTCTTCATGCCACTGGAAGATGCCTCGAGACTCTTCATCTTCTCTGGAAATCACCCTCAAGTCTCTTCGAGTCCTCTGGCAGAAACCATTAGTCGTTTCTAGCAGTTACACTGTAAACCTCCAAGAAAATGCATCAACAACTAAATCGCCAACCGTTCAAGAGTCACAATTCAGTTTTGCTAACTGAATCATAACTGATCGATTAACTGTGAAGAGCAACAGTAGCCCTTCGATCATATTTCTAAGTATCCAACACCGTTGGATTACAAGCATAGGGTCTCACGTTGATTTCTCCATTCCATCATTTCGGCATACCTATGGTGAAGAGTCTCGACACTCCAAGTCACAATCCTCGAAATGGAGCCAGATCAACGATCCACAAAACTTCATAATCTGATCCCTTCTTTTCTTAATCGAATGGCCGATGGGATTTCGACGTTTTTCCCTTTGAGTCATCGTGACTCCAACATTATAAAATTCATGATCACAAAATCTCCAAACTATTTGGACGGTTCACATAACCCACTAAGATGGACATTTGACGGGATTTCATAGTTTTTCCTTTCGGGTTTTCGAGACTCACAATAGTTCCTTTTGACATTTCGGAGTTCGAGACTTCATGATGGTGGAGTTTCTTCTTGCTATGTAAAACCCCAAAATAGAAAGTTTCGATGTGACGTAAACCTGCTGACGTCACACGTGGATTGACACATGCCGAATAGCTGCCACGTGTCACTCTGATTCGTGACTTACATTTGCCTGAAATGTTGAATCAGCTTGACACTTGTCATTTCCTGATTGTGCCATGTGTCCTTAGTTGACGTGGTTTGATAACGTGGTTTGTTGATGTGCCTATTTTTGGATTTGGGGGTTCGCTACTTCAAAGTTTAAAGTTCCTTTGATCTTTGATTTCCTGGTCTATGAAACTCTGAAATGGAGTCTTTGTTGATGTGTCTGTTTCGGGATTTCGGTGTTCTACATTTCGCAACTTCAGGACTCCTGTGATGAAGAGTCTTGACTCTTGACTCCTCCAACTCTCAGTATTCGAAACTCCGAAATGGAGTCTTTGTTGATGTGCCTGTTTCAGGATTTTGGAGTTTTGCATTTCGCAACTTCCGGACTCCTGTGATGAAGAGTCTCGACTCTTGACTCCTCCAATTCCTAGTATCTGGAACTCCAAAATGGAGTTAGATCAATGGTCCATGATCTTCCTTTGATCAACGACTCAGATTAATTCGTGGTTTTGCATTTCGCGATTTTGACATTCTTGTTGTGAGTTTCCTAGACACCTCCAACTCTCGGTATCTGAAACTTTGAAATGGAGATTAAGTCATGGTTTCGCATTTCACAATTTTCTGTCATGAGTTGCTTCCTTGACTCTTGTATTTTATGTTTCTGAATGGGATCCAATGATCACTTGTTGAACTTGCCATTGCCATGCCATTATCCCCGTGTTGCTGGTCATGATCTTTTCCATCAATGACAAACATGCATACTCGGCACTATCTCTTTTGATCTTATCGAGCTTGCTCTGTTGCGTCTTCCCAAAATACTTCTAGTGCCCACCTGGCACATTCTTCCTGTACTTAAGCCATTGTCATTGTTTTACTTGCCATCAATGACAAGAATACGCTGCCTGTAAAACATGCCAACATGGGATTCCTTCAGGGATGCCATTAAAGAACAATACTATCTGGTTGGAATCTACGAGGACCAGTACACAAGATGGGCCACCCTGCATCAAGAAAGGGACCAGACAATACCATATTTCATCGATATTTTCCATACACTACACACCAAATTGGGTATCAAATACTTTGAACAACATATGGTTCTCAAATACCGCGACTATCTATATAGATACATTCAAACATAATTGGAGTTTCTGGACATCGCATCATTGGATATGACTTATAGATATGTTGTCAATATTGAGCATAAATTTAAGTAGAAGAGGCAAGAGTTTGGTATACAAAATCCCTATAGCCGAAGAAGGGAAAATGTGACCCCAAAGATGAGGGTTTTGTGCGATATTTCTCCCCTTGAAGTTTGTGATTTTATTTTAGGAAAACCATATTTTTGGAAGTGACATGTTATATATGAGTCTAGACCCCATAGTGTTACTATTACTTTAGGTAGACAATTGTACAGGATACCATAGGTAGCACCACCTACTGCTATTTATTTAATCTCTACTAAGCAATGCAATAAGGTCATTTTACAGACCAAGAAGTTGGTCTTTTTTGTGATCCATTCTCATAGTAAGTAGAAGATCGCTTCCACATATGTAGCCTCTACACAGAGCCTCTCTTTGCAGCAGAAGCAAGTGGACGATATCATGGAAGGGTACAGAGATATATTCTCCTCACCCACAGGGGTACCGACACACTGCCAAGTCAAGCATCCAATTGATCTAACCCATGATGCACCTCTACCTAATGGACCATTCTATCACCCTCATTGATGGAAAATGACAAAATCAAGCGTTAGATCCAAGAGTTGCTTCAAAAGGGTCACATCAGACCCATATCCCTCCCTTGCGGAAGCCCGATTGTACTAGTGTAGACGAAATAAGGGACCTGTCGGCTCTACATTGATTACAGAGCATTAAACGAAATCACATTCAAGAACTAGTGCCCAATTCCCCAAATTGATTACCTTCCTAACCAACTCAAGGGGGAAAATTTATTCAACAAGATTGACCTAAAGTATGGATACCACCAAGTTCCCATCGAACCAACTGATGTATGGAAGACAACTTTAAAATATAAAGAAGGTCTCTTTGAATGGCTAGTCATGCCCTTTGGCTTAACAAATGTACCAACCACTTTCATGAGGTTGATGGATGATGTATTGAGACCCTTCACCAACTCTTTTGTGGTGGTATACTTGCATGACATCCTCATCTTCAACAAAAATTGGGAGGAGCACATGCAGCATATTCAACAGGTTTTGAGCACTCTGTGGTAGAACAAGCTATATGCCAACTTTGAAAAATGCTCCTTTGGCATCAAGAGGGTCCAACACTTGGGATACATTGTTGATGATAATGGGGTACATGTGAATCCAGCTAATATCCAAGTCATTTGTGACTGGCCAACCCCGACCACACTAACTGAGCTTCGGAGCTTCTTGGGACTTGCCAACTTCTACCGACGGTTTGTGTTGGGATTCTCCCATATTGCATGGGCCCTTAGCCAAGTGAACAAGGGAGGTGGTAGGGAAAATTTCACATGGGGGAAGGCACAACAATGAGCATTTGATGATATGAAACATCGTTTGTTCTCAGCTCCAGTACTCTCTTTTCCCAATCTGTAAAAACCATTCGAGATTGAGATTGATGCATCTGACTATGTTGTAGGCACATTTCTCACTCAACATGGTCATCCGATAGCATACCATAGTGATACACTCTCAAATACTATCCGTAAATACCTCACATATGACAAGGAAATGTATTCCATTGTACAAGATTATCGTCAATGGAAACATTACATTCTAGGAAAGGAGACAATCATCCACAATGATCACAAGCCTCTACAGTTCAAACAGACATAGGGGAAGTTGCAGAATGATCGCCATTAGAAGTGGTCCACCTACCCGCAACAGTTCCATATCAACATCAAGTATAATAAAAGGAGAATAAATTATGTCGTTGACTTCCTCAGTCGACCTCCCATGGTGGCACTCACCACCGTGCTCCATTCTTATGGGAATGAGGCATCTGAGTGGCCCCAACATTATCAACAAGATGCAAACTTCACCACCACCTATCAGCTCTTGGGTACAGGCACGAATGTCACCAATTTTCACATTCAAGATGAATTGTTATGCCATATGGGTCATCTCTGTGTTCTTGTAAGAGAGCATGCAAAGCTTATTTGGGAGGATTGATACAATCAAATGGAAGGACATTTTGGAATGGAGAAAACCGTGGTCATTCTACAAAAAAAAATTATTGGCCAAAAATTCGGCAGGACGTCAACAAGTATATCATATCTCTCACTACCTGTGAAATTTCCAAGCCAATCATCAAGAAGAAAGGATTATACACCCCTCTTCCTACTTTCGAGAGGCCTTGGGAATCCATATCAATGGATTACATGTTTGGCCTCCTGTCCACGAAGAAAGGAAATAATTGTGTATTTGTGGTGGTTGATCGGTCTTCGAAGATGGAAATTCTCATGGCTTGTGAGAAGAGAATCACAACAATATATACTGCCAACATCTTCTTCGAATGGGCGTGGGTCCATTTTGGGATACCATAGATCATCACCTACTATCTAGACAGTCGGTTCCTCAACACATTTTGGTCGATTCTCTAGTCATTGTTGGACACCAAGCTCACTAAATCCACTTCTTTCCACCCACAAATCGATGGCCAAATAGAGGTCGTCTAATGCAGGAGCATAGTCAACAAGTACAAGTGGCAAGACAACTCAGCGCTTGAGGACCAATCTAGAATCTCGAATAATAGCCAACACTGCAAATCTTTTGAAGCTGATAGAAAAAAATAAAAGGAAAGATCATGTGCATAGATAGAATGAGCACGGGTGACCTGGGAATTTAACCCTAGTATCTATGTAACCACAATTAGGTAGCAGTTAGTTAGTTTATTTTGTATAAAGAGAGGTTTTGTACACCCTAAATAAGGGTTACTATAGTTGCGAGCAAATAGGAATCTCAGAGCAGTGATTGTTGTTTTAATTTTACTATAACCATTTTCTTGATTTTGAACGAAGATAACAGAGCAAAATTGATCTAATGTGTGAAGTTGTTGTTGTTTGTAATTTTCCTGTTATTGTGTTTGTTCAAGAATACACGAATCTTGTTACAGGTGTGTATATCTTTGAAATGCCTGCATAAAATTTAAATTGTTTTTCCTCCTGAGCCAGTGCAAGGTGTGCACACTGTCTGCAAGGAGTGCATTGACCGAGTTTGTCTCGATTCGTAAGCTAAGGAGGAACAACATAAGGTTTCTTTCTAGGAAGTGTAAAGCGACTACCACAAGGTGTGCACAGTCATCGCAAGAAGTCAAATCTTGTGTAAATATCTTTTGCAAAGAGTGAAAAGGTCTAGAATTCGACGAAGAGTCAAGGTGACTCTGTAAAGAAGTCAAAGGAAAAGAACAGAGGAATGCCAAGAAGGTGGGAAAGAATTCTTTTCAAGAATATTTGGATCTGAGTTTAATGAATTTCCCAAAAAATAAAGAAGTGCTTGGGAGATCGAAATCTTTGAGGAGATCAAGTTCACGAGGGACAAAACTTTCCAAGAAGTGCAAATGAGACCCAAGAAACGAACTCGAAGGAAGGATAAAGGTTGAAACCTTTACATATTTCAAAAATATTATAAGTTAGCAGAAAGCATAAGCTCAGGGGAAAATATATGGACCATCCGATCAACGTCCGTACAATGAGGAGTGAGCGTAAATAAAAAGATCTCAACCGTTCGATCTAATTGCCAGAGAAAATATCTCAGTCTTTCGATCAGAGTGAAAATAAATAATCTCAGCCATATGATCTGCATGCCTAAGGATCATAGCCGTCTGATCAAGGTAAAGTGCACTAACATTAAATATTTGAAAGTGTACAAGAGAATCAGACTTACAAAGTTCCAAATTCATTGGACTTGTCCATCGTCAAGGGGGACAGGTGGCGAGAGATCAACATTTCACTAAATCGTGACTTAGAGAAGTCGAAATTCAGATTTATAAGAACTCATGAATCATGAAATAGCGATTTGATCACAGTCGTTGATCGAAGGAGAAATACGGACCGTTGATTGTCCAAGGAGATATCAGGATTTCGGATATTGGAAGAAGGGAGGTGAGTAGTCTTCCAAATTTGTGAAACATGAAGTCTTGATTCGTGAAGAGTTGATCTGAGCCGTCATAGCACGGGGATTTGTGAGTCGTTGATCTAGAACGCACAAATTTTGGGATATCGAGGATCGGAGGAGAAAAGTGATTATCCTTCCAACTTCGCGAAACGCGATGTCCCAATTCGTGAAAAGGAGATCTGGACCGTTGGATCGTGGAGATTGTTGACCGTTGATCTGACAAGAGGAACTCGCAAGTTAGGGGTTTGGAAGGATGATCAAGCGAACTTCGTGAGACGCGAAGTCGCAAAACGCGAAATCGGGAAGAGCCTTTCATTTAGGCAACTGGTAATAGCCTTGGTCATGTAGAGGAAGGGGCTTAACCTGGATAGCTAGTGCTTGAATATGTTGAAGCTTTAAAAGTGTTAAGGAGAAGCTCACAGGTTCCATAGAACCTTCCTCTTAAGAAGAATGGGGGCCTATTAAGTTTATTGAAGGTCCTTGAGGGACTGAAGAGTCAATCAAATTCAGTTTCTTGATCGATCCTAGACCAGAGGTCACACAGCCCTTAGGAGCGAAGGGGGTTCTGCATCAAGTGGTATCAAAGTTGATTTTCATCTATATATTTTAGGCGAAGGAGAAAAATAACTCGAAGTTGTACTATGTGTGTGAGAGACATTCAACACAATCCTACCGAGGAGACGAGGGGAGCCACCTTTAGCCAATCGTGTTGTAGAAAGAGAGATGTGAGAATTTCATGCAAGGTTGGAAGCGATGGAAGTAGCACAGAGAAGAGCACCTAATGCTGGAGACGTCAGTGATACAGAGAGAAAATATGTAGAAGCTGAAGAAGCTACAGGGGAACACGTTTCCGAAGAACACTTTCTAAGAGCAGTTGTTATATTGGGAGCTAGAGCCAAGATAGAGGTTCCAATGTATGAAGGCAATTTGGATGCTGAAGAGTTGTTGGATTGGATAAGGTCCATGGAAAAATATTTTGATTATGAAGATGTCGATGGAGAGAAAAGGGTGAGACATGTTGTCACTAGGCTTAAAGGACTGCAGGCTGAGAGGAAAATTAGAAGAAAATAGAAGATAAATAATTGGGACAGAATGGTAGCCAAGATGAAGGCTAAATTCATGCCCAAAAATTATCAAATCAAATTGTTCAGGAAGCTACAAAACCTTAGACAAAAGGGTATGACAGTTAAAGAATACACAAAGGAGTTCTATAAGCTAAACATCAGAGCTAGACAAAGAGAGAGGGATGAAGAAAAATTTTCCAGGTATATAAATGACCTAAGCTATGAAATCCAGGATGATCTCAGCATGATGCTGGTAAGGACAGTGGAGGATTCTTATCAGTTCACACTGAAGGGAGAAGAGAAGTTGGCCAGAAAAAAAATCCAATGAGAAAGAGGTAAAATCTCAGCCCTAAACAAAGGAAAGGGAGTTTCCCATGAAAAAGTGCATAATTCCAAGGATGAGGCTGAAACTCCACACAATCACTTGGAAAGAAGAGGAAGTTATCTAGGAAGACAAGGTGGTGGAAGAAACTCTTCTAGAGGAAGAGGCAGAGGAGGAATAAGGTGTTATTCCCGTGGAAAGACAAGGCACATGTCTTGGGAATGCCCTGAGAAAAAGAAAGAAGGAGGAGAAGCTCACATTTCGGAAGAAAAAAGAGGGAATTTTGAAGCAAAAGGAGCAGAGGATGGGACATCCCTGATGTTGAGAAAGGTTCTCTTAAAACCAGAGGCATAAGTTAAAAGGTCAGTACAGAGGAACAATCTATTTAGAACAACTTGCAACACTAAAGACATAGTATGCAAGGTGATCATTGACAATGGGATCACTGATAACTTAGTAACCATGGAGATGGTGGATAAATTGGAGCTGGAGACAATTGCACACCCATAGCCATATAAAGTCTCCTGGTTGCAGAAAGGACACCAGGTAATGGTTACTAAACAATGTTTGGTTGAATTTAAGATATGAGGATATAGAGATGAAATTATGTGTGATGTAATTCCCATGGATGTATGCCATATTTTATTGGGAACACCATGGAAGTTTGACAGGAATGTCATTCATGATGGGAGGAAGAATACATACACCTTGGAGAAGAATGGTAGGACACACATGTTGCTGCCAATAGAGGATAAGAAATTGAAAGGGGAAGCCAACACAAGCCTACTTCTCATGAGCGGGAAGGAACTCCTGAAAGAAGTCAAGAAAGAACATGAGGTGCAATTTGTTATGGTGAAGAAACCCAGAGTTATCGTTATTGGTACTTCGATAGATGATTTCCCTGAAGAAGTTCAGGAATTGTTAGATAATTTCGCTGACATAGTGGTGGATGAGTTTCCTAACTCATTGCCACCCATCAGAAGTATCAGCCATCATATCGATTTGATACCAGGAGAAAGTATACCAAACAAATCAATTTACATACTGATCCAGATGGGTATCTGTGGACACCCACCTTTTCCAACTGGCTCAAAATAGTTTTTTGACAATTTTGGAAATTTACTATTTTTAGCAGTTTTAACTTTCGGGGCCATTTTGAGGGCCTAAATGAATGTTTTTCGGGATCGATCTCCTCAATGATATTTGAAGGAATTATTGAGCCCCCAAAATTAATCTCCTTGACGATACCTTTCCAACGGGCTATCGCACGCCTAAAACAGAGATCGTATGCAAAAATTACGACCCTCAGAAGTTGATGTACTAACTTACCCAAACAGGGCCCACATGACTTTTGGTGCTTCATCTCCTAGGGTTAGTTTTTTGGATGTCTATGGTTTTTGGAATTATTTATTATTGTAAAAATTCCTTCATATCCTCATTGTAACCTTCTTCTTTTGAATTCATACTGCCATCACATCTCTTCTCATAGATAAGCCGCCACCATTCCAACAAGCTTGTTTCCGCTGCATTTTATAGTTTCAACTTATTTCATAATTGAATATAAAACCACTTTTACTATATCTCTATTATTTTGTGTTAAGTACTTGTTAATAATTTGTATTCATTTTGTTTTTCTCATAAAATCTAGATCACATACTGACACCTCGAGAGAATGAGGAGGTAAAGAACCATGTCTAGGAATTGTTAGACAAGGGTTTGGTCAGCGAGAGCTTGAGTACATGTGCAGTACCAACTATGTTGAGTCCAAATAAATATGGAGGATGGAGAATGTGTACAGACTCGAGAGCCATCAACAATATCACTATCAGGTATAGATTCCCTTTTCCAAGAATAGATGATTTGATGGACCTTTTAAGTGGAGCAAATTTATTTTCTAAGATAGATTTGAAAAGTGGATATCACCAGATCAGAATGAGGGAAGGTGATGAGTGGAAGACAACCTTTAAGAAAAATAAAGGTTTGTATGAGTGGATTGTTATTCCATTTGGCTTAACCAATGCCCTGAGTACTTTTATGAGGTTGATGAATGAAATACTAAAAGATTTCATTGGCAATTTCATGGTCGTGAATCTAGATGATATATTGATCTTTAGAAAGACTAAGGAGGAGCATTTGAGGCACCTGACGCTAGTGATGAGGAGACTACAACAAGAGAAGTTATTGATAAACCTGAAGAAGTCCTCTTTTATGAAGACAAAACTCATTTACTTGGGTTTTGTGATATCTTCAAATGAACTGAAGATGGATCCGAAGAAGGTAAAGGCAATCAAAGAATGACCAACACCCAGGAGCATGTTTGAGGTAAGAAGCTTCCATGGATTAACAAGTTTCTATAGGAAGTTCATCAGAGATTTCAGTGGAATTTGTGCACCAATGATGGATACAATGAAGAAAAGGCACAAGTATTTTAAATGGATAGAGGAGGATGAGAAGAGATTCAATATATTGAAGGAGAAAATAACAGAGCAACCAATTCTAGTCTTGCCAAATTTTGAGAAGACATTTCAGGTGAGATGTGATGCAAGTGGCGTTGCAGTTGGAGGAGTTTTGAGAAAGGACAATAGACTTGTTTTTTACTTCGGCGAGAAGCTGAATGAGACTAAGAGAAAATACTCCAGCTATGACAAGGAGTTTTATGCCATAATCCAAGCCCTGGAGAAATGGAGACATTACCTTGTCCCACAAGAATTTGTCTTGTATAGTGATAACCAAGATTTACAATTCATAACCAGATAGGAAAAAATGAATCAGAGGCATGCAAAGTGGATTGAGTTTATGTAGAATTTTACTTTTGTCATAAAACATATTGTTGGGAATGCTAACAAATTTGTTGATGCATTGAGCAGGAGATGTTTGATTATGTAGGAATTTCAGGTAAAGACCTTAAGATTCGAACACCTTGAGGAAATGTACAGTGACGATCCAGATTTCAAGGAAGCATACAAAGAATGTGAGAATCCTATGCTCAGAGATATAAGCCATTGGACAGAGTATATGATTCAAGAGGGATTTATGTTCAAGGGAAATCAATTGTGAATACCAAAATTCTCAATGAGGGATAACCTTTTGAAGGAAAAACATAGTGGAGGATTGGCTAGACATTTCGTCCATGATAAGACATTTTCACAGTTGAGCAGTTCATACTATTGGCCAGGTATGAGAATATATGTGATAAAATTCATGAATATATGTAGAATCTACCAACATGAAAAAGTTAAAAGACAGAACACTAGATTGTATCAACCATTGCCCATACCAGAGAGGCCTTCAGATGCAATAAGTATGGATTTTTTGTTGGGACTACCAAGAATGCAAAGAGGATGTGATTCCATATTTTTGGTGGTGGATATATTTTCAAATATGGCACACTTTATCCCATGCCAGAAGACCAGTGATGGAACACATGCTGCGAATATGTTCTTTAAGGAAGTTGTGAGACTTCATGACCTACCCAAAAGCATTGTCTTAGACAGAGACACAAAATTTGTTGGTCATTTTTGGAGAACAATGTGGAAGAAGTTAGGGAAAAATTTGTCCTTTAGCTCAGCTTATCACCCTCAGACAGATGAACAGACTGAGGTGGTAAACAAAAGTTTGTGAAACTTATTGAGGAGTCTGGTCACTGAGGACCATAATTAGTGGGATCAGATTCTGCCACAAGCAAAGTTTGCATACAATGACTCACCAAATAGGAGCACTGGGAAGAGACCATTCCAAATATTATATGGAATGAAACCCATGGGAGTATCTGATTTGAGAGACTTGGAATAGAGTGAGATCAGGAGCATTGGAGAAGAATATTTTGTTGTAGAAATGCAGAAGCTCCATATCCAGATCAGAAGGAAGTTGCAGAATTCTAGCCAACAGTACAAATGCAGAGATGATAAACATCACATAGAAATTCAATTTGAAATAGGAGATCAGGTTCTAGCACATCTCAAGAAGGAGAGGTTCCCTAGGGCGACATATAACAAGATAAATATGAAGAAAATAGGGCCATGTAAGATCTTGAGGAAGTTTGATGCAAACGCCTATGATATCGAGCTACCAAATGATGTGGGAATATCACCCATATTCAATGTCTCATACCTATATCCTTACCGGAAGGATGACACAGAGGGATCAATAGATCAAGAGAAGATTCAATGAGAGAAACAAATGCCTATAGCAAAAAAACCATAGATGGAAAAGATTGTTGATCAGAGGATTGGTAATAAGACCTAAAGGAAGAGCTATTTTTAGTATATGGTCAAGTTGAAGGGACATCCAATAGAATATGCCAGTTGGGAGAGTGAAGATGATATCCAGAAGCATGGAAAGTCGGTGCAAGAACTCATGGACAGGAGTCCATGAATTTTTTCCCAGAGGAGTATGATGCAGGAGCATCATCAGCAAGTACATGTGGAAGGACAACTCAACACCTGAGGACCAATCCAGAGTCTTGAATAATAGCCAAAACTGTAAATATTTTGAAGATGATAGAAAACAATAAAAGGAAATATCACGCACATAGGTAGAATGAGCACGCGTGACCTAGGAATTTAACCCTAGTCTCGATGTAACCACAATTAGGTAGAAATTAGTTTGTTTCTTTTGTATAAAGAGAGGTTTTGTATGCCCTAAAGAAGGGTTACAATAGTTGTGAGCAAGTAGGAATCTCAGAGCAGTGATTGTTGATTGAGTTTTACTGTAACCATTTTCTTGATTTTGAATGAAGATAACAAAGGAAAATTGATCCAATGTGTGAAGTCGTTGTTGTTTGTAATTTCCTTGTTATTGTGTTTGTTCAATAATACATGAATCTTGTTACATGTGTGTATATCTTTGAAATGACTGCATAAAATTTAAATCACTTTTCCTCATGAGCCAGTGCAAGGTGTGCACATAGTCCACAAGGAGTGCATTGAACAAGTCTATCTCGACTCGTAAGCTCAAGAGGAACAACGTAAGTTTTCTTTGCAGGAAGTGTAAAGAGATTACTGCAAGGTGTGCACAGCCGTCGCAAAAACTCAAATATTGTGTATAGATATTTTGAAAAGAGTGCATAGGTCTGGAATTAGACGAAGAGTCAAAGAAACTCCATAAAAAAGTCGAAGGACAAGAACAGAGGAATGCTAGGAAGGTGGGAAATAATTCTTTTCAAGAATATTTGGATCTGAGTTTGACAAATTTCTTGGAAAAGAAAGAAGTTCTTGGGAGATCAAGCTCAGAAGGGACAACACTTTCCAATAAGTGCGAACGAGACCCAAGAAACGGACTCACAGGAAGGATAAAGGTCAAAACTTTTACATATTTCAAAAATCTTCTAAGTTAGCAGAAAGCGTAAGCTCAGGGGAAAATATCTGGATCGTTCGATCAACATCCAAACAATGAGGAGTGAGCACAAAGGAAAAGATCTCAACCATTCTGTCTGAGTGCCAGAGAAAATATCTAATCTGTTCAATTAGAGCGCAAAGAAAGGATCTCAGTCATCCAATCTATGTGCCTAAGTATCGTAGCCATCCAATCATGGTAAAGTGCACTAACATTAAATATTTGAAAGTGTACAGAAGAATCATACTTATGAAGTTCCAAAATCATCAAAATCATCCATCCTCAAGGAGGACATGTAGCGAGAGATCATCATTTCACTGACTTATGACTCAGAGAAGTCAAAATGTAGAGTCATAAGAACTCGTGAATCAGATGATTGCACATCCTTCACATGTACAACTCTAAGAATCTACGTACATGGGATTAGAGTCTTCCCTATGTTCAACATAGCTACAACATGGATCTCCATAGCTCCACTAACCATATCCCATTTCAGGTAGGGATGGGATTCCAACCCTTGGGTCCCATTGATGTTGCACTACCTCTTGCAACCACACAAGAAAACTCTTCCCATGTTCATTCTGAGGCTGACGAAGCCACCAGATTCATTCAGTGGATTCTGTTGGATTACTGAGAGGGGGGATGAATCAATAATAGAGAAATATAATCCTTTTTAAGCATATAATCAAAGTGTTATATCAATTTATCATTATCATCCAATAACTGCAAAGTAAATAAGAAATGAAAAAATGACCAATCTTACATATACACAGTACACCATTGTTTTACGTGGAAACCCAAAGAGAGAAAAACACAGAATTATTTTTCTTATATGTATTGAAGAATTACATTTATTGGAAGAACTAATTTCCTTTGTTTTCCAACTGCAACTAGAAGGAGGCTCCAACCCCTAGTTTCTCAGGCTACATCCTGAGGGAAGTTCCAACTCCCCAATTCTCTAGCTACAACCAAAAGGAGGCTACAACCCCCTATGTTCTTTGGATACAACTGGAAGGTGGCTACAACCACATGTCCTTGCCCTGTCCAACTTCCCTAAAGTAGAAATAGAATGATGGAACCAATGTCACACTATCACTGTGAGATATACTGTTGTAAATCTGTACCAATAAACCTGAACCATGCATCAACTTGTACCTCAACCTGTAATAAACATGTACCATAAACAAGTGCATCAACATGCACCTCAACTTGTAATCAACCTATACCATAAATAAGTGCATAAACCATGAACCAACTTGTACAAAACCTGTACCATGAACAAGTGCATCAACCATACACCAAACCTGTAAAAAACCCGTACCATGAACAAGTGCATCAACCATGCACCAAACCTATACAAATAACCTGTCACAACAACCTGTCCAAAGAACCTATCAAAAACACCTATCTCATCAATATTATCAACCAAATCAGATATACTCACCAAGATCAATCACCAATACAACTCTCAAATATTTGCATCAACCAAACATAACACAACAACTCATAATCATCACCAAGATCAATATGTGTTTCTAATAATATACCAATACAAGTATGCTAAATCATCCATAAACCATGTGTCCACAAAAGTACAAACAAGTGCCTCCAACCATGTACCAAGTATGTACCAATCATGTTTCAACTACTCATCAACTATGACTCATCAAGATGTACCAACATCATCAACTATACACCTCATGTATGTGCCAACTCATCAACTACTTGTCTCAACCATGTACCCAATATGTACCTCAACCAAAATCCCTCATCAATTTCATCATCCAAATATGATTTGTAACTCTGTAATAGAACTGGTGTATATGATTACATACCTGCAAACCTTCCTTAACTTTAACAACAAGAGACTATCATTTTCATCAAACTTTTCTTTAGTCTCACATGACTTGTTTTGGATTAGTGAACAACCCTAACTTGAAATAATCATAACTATATATCTGTAATGAATAAATATCTGAAATTGATACACAATGTTCTTCAGTGTGGTTTATGAAATTCCTCCATGTTTCACTACTTGGAACCTCTCAGAAAAGGAGTTATAGAAAAAATGACATACCTTGCTGAATTCTAGCTTATTCTAGAGAGCGACCTTCTAGAGCGTGCCCCGCACGGAATATTTGTTGAATGGATCTGGAAATTTTACATATCCTACTGCAGACTGTACTCTAACCAACACATTTTTTCTTACTAAATTTGGATCTGTTCTGAATAATTTATGACGTTTTTACCCAAAACACTTATTTTAGACTAATTTAAGGACTAGCCACAAACCCTATTTTCCACGGAGTGTAACTCCAAAAATAAAATGACCCACAAGATGAAATATTTACAATAGATACTTGGATATGTTTCCTCAATGGCCTGTCAATTTCACTGTCTGAATCATTCTAGAAAAACAATTATTACGAAAATGGTGAGATGACCTGTAAATAACATACCTTAGAAAGCATCATCAAAAGAATTTATCCTCCCTTGAATTCCGACCTTCTTTTCTTCACCTTCCCTCTGAAATTCAGCTTAGATATCATTTTGTTACCTCACTCACCTATAGATATTCAATATTCTCAAGTGTGGTATAAAATGAGAGAGCCTTGCCTCTTATTTATACTCTCCAAATATCTTCCTTAGAAGCATCTTCTAGGTCACTTAACCCATTTCTAGGTCACTTCACCTATTTCTAGGTCACTTCATCCATTTCTAGGTCACTTAACCTATTTTCCTCATTTTTAGGGTTAACCACTTTCCATAATTAGAATGTTCTCCATTACTTTATCATTTAAATATTCCTCCTAGACTTTGTCACCTCACTTTATCATTTAAATAATCTTCTTTGATTTTTTCACTTCACTTTATTATTTAAATAATCCTTCTTGACTTTGTCACTTTAATTTATCATTTAAATAATAATTTCTTCTTTGCAATCTCTTTGACTTCTTTGACCTTTTGGGGCTTCAAACCAACATATGAAGGTCCTCCAACTTCGTAAGGCCATAACTCTCAAACCATGAGAAGTTATGTGACGTTCCACATACCACCAAAAATGGCATGACATGTACTATCCATATAGAATAGTCTTACCTACAAATATATCAAAACACATACAATTATACATCAAACAAACGTGGGTCCATTACCCAAACCTAGGTTCTCCAACTTCTCATGGCCATAACTCTCTAACCATGAGGAGTTATGTGACGTTCCACATACCACCAGAAATGGGATGACATGAAATATCCATATAGAATAGTATTACCTTCAAATATATTAAAACACATACCATTATACATCAAACAACCTTGGGTCCATTACCCAAACCTTTGTGCTACCAGACTTTCTTCAAGGGTTGACTTCAATCACTAAGGGTTGACATCAATATACAATATTACTCTCCAAGGATTGACAACAATTACAATCAACAATCCATATCGACTATCCATCAACCTAAGAAAATTGTTTGACAATCTCCCCCTTTGGAATTGATGGCAACACCAACATTGATGGAAACACTTAGTCATGATAACATTCATGCTTATACTCTTTATCAATGTTTCTATATCTCCCCCTTTGACATTAATGGCAAAGACTATCTCCCTTTAGGGCTGCTCCCCCTGATTGAACTCTCCTTGGGGCTACTCCCCCTGTCTACGTGCCTTTGATTTTTCTTTGTGTTTATAATCCTATGATTACTCTCTTTCCCTTCATATGAATAATATCTCCCCCTTTGACAAAGGGTATCACTCTAAATTCATATCTCTCATTCTTCCTTTGTGACAATCGCTCCCCTTGGAAACATGCCTCTATGCTCTCTCTCCAAGAATTTACCTTTTCATTTGAAAAATCTCTCCCCCTTTTTCCTATTGATGGTGCTTCCTCATGTACATCTAAGACATATAAGATAAGAATTCAAAACAAATCATTTTGGAGTAGAAATTACTCCTAGTCTCTAGTGAAGATACTCAAGGGATTCCTATGGAAGCATCTTTGTAAAGATGTATGCCACTTGTTCTTTTGTTCCCACATATTCAACTCTAATGTTCTTCTTTGCAACATGTTCCCATAGAAAGTGATACTTGATTGGAATGTGCTTTGTGTTGGAGTGCATCACCGTGTTTTTTGAGATACTAATGGCGCTTGTATTATCATAATAGATTGGAGTGGGCTCATCATACTCAACCTATATATCTGTCAAATTTTGTTTCATCCATAGAACCTGTGTACAACATGTTGCTACTGCAATATACTATGCCTCGGCTGTATATAAGGATATTAATGATTATGTCTTGCTTAGCCAAGACACTAAACACTCACCCAAGTAGAACATTGTTCTATTGGTGCTTCATCGATTATCAATGCAACCTACCCAATCTGCATCTTTATAGGCAATAAGTGATAGATCCTTTCCTTTTGGATACCATAATCCAAACTCTTATGTTCCTTTGATATATCTGAAAATCCTCTTCACTGTTAATACATGTGATTCCTTTGGTGCTGCTTGAAATTGTGCCACCTATCCAACTGCCTGCATTACATATGGTCTAGATGTTGTCACATATAGTAAGCTACCAATCATTGACATGTATTTCCTCTGGTCTGTATACTTTTAATCATCATCTTTTCTCAGCTTGTAACTAGTTTGCATAGGAGTGGCAACTGGTTTGCAATCTTCCATTCCAAACCTCTTTAACATTTCTATGATATACTTACTTTTAGAAATAAAAATTCTTTGGTTTCTTTGACATATCTGAGGACCCAAAAAGAAGGATAGTTCTCCAAGTAATGACATTTCAAATTCATTCTTCATATCCTTTGTAAATTTCTAGCTTAACATGTCATTAGTACTTCCAAAACAATATCATCAACATAAATTTCAATTAATAACATATTACCTTGAGTTAGCTTGATGTAGAGGTTGTTGTCTATGCTTCCTTTCCATAGTTCGTAGGGAGTTTTTTCATTGTTGTTTCTAAGAATTACTCTGTTTTGAATGTGAATTGATGTATGCACTGCATGTGCCCAAAAAATATCTTTCAATTTGGAATCCATTAGCATTGTTCTAGCCATTTCCTCTATAATTATCATCCATTATGATAATGTTACTTTGTCTCTGAACCACTCTCTAAACCAATCTATGAATCCATGCTCTCATCCATGATCATATGTCTTTTCAAACCTGCTAAGTGTTCTTATGAATCCATCTCTATCCATAATGTCCAAGACTCTACTTGCGCAACTGTCCACAATACTAACCCATTTATCACTATACTATCATCAAGTCTTGATTAATCTATCAAACTGTAGTTCTGCTAACTGATTTCTTTGAATCTGTCTTCTCAAACTCTGCAAGCTACTCGAAGGATGGTTCTTTGGTCTATCACAACTATCGCATAGAATCCCCTTGTCTAATATTCATATTACTTGGGAGTCTCTAAGCTAGATGGCTCAGAACAATTCCTGCTCTCATGTGTATTCATCATCATCTTCATTGGTAGATTCATCATCTCTCTGAGCTATGACTTCTTTCTTTCTGTTTGTGGATTCATCTTTTACTACAATGCCTGAAAGTACAATCTCTTGAACCTGTTCCTTATTCACCTGTCCTTCTTTTCTTTCAATTATTTTCCAAACCTTTCTGTATCATACATCTTTCTTTTTCTCTATAGAATTTTCTTCATCTCTTTTTATTGCCAATCTTGTGATTTCTGGGACCTGGTCTTTGTTCACCTTCTCTTCATGTTTTATTATCCATACTTTCTTACATCTAATATCAGTGTTCTCTTTCATGGAAGTATCAATCATGCTTCTACAATCACTAGATATGTGTCCATAGTTATGACATTTGTAACATTCAATGTTACGTGGGCCCACATAGGCATTTATTGCTTGAACATTTCATTTATAATCTCTGCAATCTATAACCTTATGTCCAAAGTTAGTACAATAAAAACAATGACCATAAAATAAATTTGCATACCTGGGAGTGAATGATCTTCTTTGTGGGGTAGTCCTTCTGAATTTTTGCCTTGATTGATCATGATCATGATTGAAGCTTCTTTGTGGCTTGAACATGGATGGTATTCTTGAAGATGTATCTTCAATAGTTTTCTTATATTTTGGTTGACCATGATTCCTTCATTTGAGTACTTTTCCATAACTCT
This sequence comes from Picea engelmannii, assembly GCA_009831015.1. NCBI lineage: Eukaryota > Viridiplantae > Streptophyta > Pinopsida > Pinales > Pinaceae > Picea > Picea engelmannii. The sequence continues at coordinate 267,095 of ML794753.1, read as the reverse complement.
TTTTGTTTTCTTCATTCTTCTTTTCTAGCAACCTATAGTGCTTCTCTTCATTCTCTATAACTGATGTGGATGTTTCTGACTCTTCAACATTCTTGTTGAGCTTCACGATTTTACTTCTCAATGTGACAACTTCTTCTTGAAGCTTCTAAACCTCTTCTTCTTTCTTCATTATTTGAGACTTCATGATCTCTTCTGTTCTCTTTGCTTCTTCAAGTTGGATTTTCAATGTAATTATTTATTCTTCCAGTCTTCTCTCTTCTTGACCAAACTCTTCCTCAAGTTGGTTTAAGTCATTGGTTATTTCCTTGAGATGATACATCATTATCTTTTCTCTCTTTTCTTATTCTTCCTTTTGTGTTGCTATGTTGTCTTCTAAACATTTATTTTGATATTCTAGAGTTTCTCCAATTCTTATGGCCTCTTCTAGTTGAGCTCTTAAATTCTTGATGAACTGTTGATCCTTTTTGGAACCTTTAATACTTTCCTTTTGGTTCATCAATTCTTTCTTGGATGACTTGTTTTATTCTCTTTATTTCTTGAGATATTTAATTGCACTAATCAATTTTTCATTGTAATCAACTTCTTCTTCTTCATACTCTTCCTCTTCTAAATTTGTCTAACATGATGAACATCTTTCTTCTTGTTCTGTATATGCATATTCTTTGGAATTTTATGAAACTGTGATGGGTGAAGAATATATGTCATGTAACTTATCCCAAATTTCTTTTGCTGATGAAAATTTACCAACATTTTCTCTTACCGAATTAGGTAATCCTTCCTAGATGAAATCCATTTCTATTTTGTTTTTCTTCCTCAATTCCTTCTTGGCTCCAGTCTTTGCCATTTTTGAACTATCATATCCTGTAACAACTGATAGCCAAATATAATGTCCTTGTGCCTGTAAAAATATTTTCGTTCTTATGCTCCACATCTCATACTTAAAAAACATTCTAACCATTAAACATTGATACTTCATTCTCAGAATAATCCATGATCTCCTTCCAGTGGTTAAACTATTTCCTGAAGGAACTGAATTTGATACCAATTGTTGGATTATTGAGAGGGGGGTGAATCAGTAATAGAGGAATATAATACTTTTTAACCATATAATCCAAGTGTTATATCAATTTAGCATTATCATACAATAACTGCAGAGTAAATAAGAAATGAAAAAATGAACAATCAGACACATACACATTACATGAGTGTTTTATGTGGAAAACCAAAGCAAGAGAAAACCACAAAATTATGTTTCTTATATGTCTTGAAGAATTACATTCATTGGAAGCACAAAATTACTTTGTTTTCCAGCTTCAACTGGAAGGAGGCACCAACCCCCTAGTTTCTTAGGATATAACCCGAGGGAAGATCCAACTCCCCAATTCTTTGGCTACAGCCAGAAGGAGACTACAACCCCCTATGTTCTCCGACTACAACCGGAATGTGGCTACAACCACTTGTCCTTGCCTCATCCAACCACCCTAAAGTAGAAGTATAATTATGGAACCACTATCACACTATCACTATGAGATATACCACTGTAAACCTGTACCAATAAACATGAACCATGCATCAACCTGTACCTCAGCCTGTAATCAACATGTACCATAAACAAGTGCATCAACCTATCCCTCAACCTGTAATCAACATGTACCATAAACAAGTGCATCAACCATGCACCAACTTGTACAAAACCTGTACCATGAACAAGTGCATCAACCATGCACCAAACCTGTACAAAAAGCTGTACCATGAACAAGTGCATCAACCATGCACCAAACCTGTACAAATAACCTGTCACAACAAACTGTCCAAAGAACCTATCACAACAACCTGTCTCATCAATATTATCAACCAAATTAGATATACTCATCAAGATCAATCACCAAGACAACTCTCAAATATGTGCATCAACCAAACATAACACAACAACTCATAATCATCACCAAGATCAATATGTGTTTCTAATAATATACCAATACAAGTATGCTACATCATGCATAAACCATGTGTCAAAAAAAGTACTAACAAGTGCCTCCAACCATGTACCAAGTATGTACCAATCATGTATCAACTACTCATCAACTATGACTCATCAATATGTACCAACATCATCAATTATACACCTCATGTCTGTGCTAACTCATCAACTACTTGTCTCAACCATGTACCCAACATGTACCTCAACCAAAATACCTCATCAATTTAATCATACAAATATGATTTGTAACTATGTAATAGACCTGGTGTATATTATCACATACTTACAAACCTTCCTTAACTTTAACAACAACAGACTAGCATTTTCATCAAACTTTTCTTTAGTCTCACATGACTAATTTTGGATTAGTCAACAACCCTAACTTGAAATAATCATAACTATGTACCTATAATGAATAAATATCTGAAACTAATATACAATGTTCTTCAGTTTGTTTTATGGAATTACTCCAGGTGTCACTACTTGGAACCTCTCAAAAAAGGAGTTATAACAAAAATGGCATACCTTGTTGAATTATGGCTTATTCTAGAGAGCGACCTTGTAGAGCGTTCCCCACACATAATATTTGTTGAATGGATATGAACATGTTACAAAACATACTAAATACTATACTCTAATCAACACATTTTTTCTTAGTGAATTTAGATCCATTATGAATAAGTTATGACATTTTTACCCGAAACACTTGTTTTAGACAAGTTTCAGGACTAGCCACAAACCCTATTTTCCACGGAGTGTAACTCCAAAAATAAAATGACCCACAATTTGAAATTTTTACCACAAATAATTGGATATGATTCCTCAATATCCTATCAATTTCAAAGTCTGAATCATTCTGGAAAAATAATTATTGCGAAAATGGTGAGATGACCTGTAAATAACATACTTTAGAAAGCATCATCAAAAGAATTTATCCTCCCTTGAATTCTAGCCTTCTTTTCTTCACCTTCCCTCTGAAATTCGGCTTAGATATCCTGTGGTTACTTTAGTCACCTATAAATATTCAATATTCTCAAGTGTGATATAAAATGAGAGAGCCTTGCCTCGTATTTATACTCTCCAAATATCTTCCTTATAAGCATCGTTTAGGTCACTTAACCCATTTCTAGGTCACTTAACCTATTTCTAGGTCACTTAACCAATTTATAGGTCACTTAACCAATTTATAGGTCACTTAACCTATTTTACTCATTTTTAGGGTTAACCACTTTCCATAATTAGAAAGTTCTCCATTACTTTATCATTTAAATATTCCTCCTTGATTTTGTCACCTCACATAATCATTTAAATAATCTTCTTTGATTTTGTCACTTCACTTTATTATTTAAATAATCCTTCTTGACTTTGTCACTTTACTTTATCATTTAAATAATAATTTCTTCTTTGCAAGCTCTTTGACTTCTTTAACCTTTTGGGGCTTCAAGCCAACATATGAGGGTCCTCCAACTTCATAAGGCCATAACTCTCAAACTGTGAGGAGTTATGTGACGTTCCACATACCACCAGAAATGGAATGACATGTAATATCCACATATCATATTATTACCTGCAAATATATCAAAACTCATACCATTATCCATAAAAAAAACTTGGGTCCATTACCCAAACCTGGGTTCTCCAACTTCTCATGGCCACAACTCTCTAACCGTGAGGAGTTATGTGACATTCCACATACCATTGGAAATGGAATGACATGTACTATCAATATAGAATAGTATTACCTTTAAATATATTAAAAATCATACCATTATACATGAAACAACCTTGGGTCCATTACCCAAACCTTTGTGCTACCGAAATTCGCTACCAGACTTCTTCAAGGGTTGACATCAATCACTAGGGGTTGACATCAATCTACCATATCAATCTCCAAGGGTTGAAATCAATGAAAAACAACAATCCATACCAACTATCCATCAACCTAAGACAATTGTCTGACAGATTCAACACATTCGCTAACAGGTCCATGAGAGTTTTCATAGAGCCAATGATAATTACAAGCAATGCCATGATCAACACTGAGTAACACACCAGTTTCATGTGGGAGACAAGGTATGGGTACATTTGTAAAAATATCACCTTACAGAGCCCCATCGAAAGATCGGCCCACTTCACTATGGGCATTACACTATCACCAACGTTGTGGGTAGTAATGATTTTGAGCTCAACACTCCACCCTTCCTTGGATTTCACCCAGTGTTCAATGTGGACCTCCTTCAACCATATTTTCCACCATTATTGGAAACCTCATAGATCACAGAAAATTTTAAACTAACATAGATCAACCATGACTACATGGAAAAATCATCCAATGATGAGATAGTGGACACACAGGTCAAGGGAACTTGGTAATAGAGGATCCAACTTTATCGAGATGTCAAGGAAGAGGAGCTCCTACACCAAGGAAAGTAGCTCACCTTGGGCCAAATTCAACAAAATTTTCCTCACCTGATGGGGGCACTCAAAGAAATGGAGACCATTGCTTCCTAAGGGGGGAAGATTGATCCAGGTGGATATTAGTGACTAACCATCTATTCCAATTGGCTCCTCTTGACAGTTTCAGTTCAACATGTTCTTCTTTACTTCTTTATAATTGGGGGTTCTACACTTTTGGGGTTGTATGAATTCCTACACATCTTCTAGGTGGCGATTGGTGGCCTCCCACCTAATCCAACTGGCTTATTTTGGAAGTTTTCATGTCAGTACATATTTATGTACTTCGAGGGCCGTTTTGGGGCCCTAAATAGTGTTTTTTTTATTTCCATAGTCAAACTATAGACAGAGTCAGAGTTTGATGGAATAATGTGTAGTTCTTGAAAATACCTTTCCAACGAGCTACCACGCACCTAAAACAGAGGTCGTATGAAAAATTTAAGACCTCGAGAAGATGAGGTACCAACTTACCCATCATGGCCCATATAAATTTTGGCATTTCATCTCCTAGGGTTATGGTTTTGGAATTCATGAGTGATGTTAAAAAGGCCTCTGGAGCCTCATTGTAATCATTCTTGTCAGACAAATGCATGTAGTATCCACATCTCTTCTCATAGATAGCTACCACCATTCGAGCAAGTTATTTCAGTTCTACAGTTTTACACTTTCAGACTATTTTATTTATTCAATAGAAGTTATTGTTCATTGGATATCTGTTGTTGTTCTCTGTACTCTGTGTTATTGTATTTAGTCTTTTATTCATTTCATTCAACTCATAAATCCAGATCAACCATGAAGGTCATCCCAAGGCCTATTAGGACCCAACATGGCCTTTAAGATGGCTTCATCCGAGGGTAAAATATCTTCTCATAAGTCATGTGAACTAGATGAGTGTGAAACCCATAAGGTCAGATCTGTCTCTTCAGTTTGCGAGGAGGAAGGATCTAGGTTGGATGTATCTTCTTGTATATCTTGATACATAATCTCTACTACAGAAAATGACATTTCCATCCCGATGTGTGAATGAAATTCATATGACATAGCTAGAGAAGGTAGGTTCCACGGGTCATTAAGATATAAAGTATGAAAAGGAAAAAACCTCAATGGCGATGAAGACTCATTGGATATGGCATTAATGTACGATACTAGTGTCAAGAAATTAAAATTTCCCATCAAGGGGGAATACATTCCAATACCAACGTTCTTAGCTTTATGCTAAGGATTATCAATAACGAGGACCTAAGGTCCCACCGATGAAGAAGAAGTAGGATGCATAAGGGAAAATTGGCCAGTCATCATAATATTCCCTTCATGAGGAAAGAATAAAATGTGGAATACCAATGACACAATGGTTGTCATAGCGTAAGTCCAATTATGCCCCAGTAAAATATTTTAGTCGAGAGGTGCATCAACCACCTCAACCTTGAACTCCACAATCTTGCCTCCTAACAGGACTGAGAAAGTGGGAAGGATACCATGGGGTATAAAAGAACTTCCATTGAATGTAGTTAACATGGTCCTGGATTGGGAAAGTTGCAGAGAGCCAATGTCTTTCCAACAATATAGAGACATTATGGATGTCAAAGCACCTTCATCAATGAACTTGATATTCAAACCCTCCACATGGATTTGAAAGGCCACATGGTAAGGAAAGCAAGGATTGAAATCTGCAATATCAAACTTGATAACCTTTGAGCCACTCAGTTCTAGATCTCCCAATGCAGATAACAAGGCATTCATCTTTGTTGGACACATCTAGAGTACCTCTAACACTGACATCACACATGGAATTTGACCCAAATCCTCTACAATCGAGTAATTTTAGGTTTCTTTGGAATTAAGATTATGAGAAGAGCGCTTAAGGATTCCTTTCTGAATGTGTGGTAGAGGTTTAGGATTATCAATATGCAAAGGTGTTTTTATAGGAGGAGGCTCTAGACCTACAACAGGTTGCGAAGAACCATAATCACGAGTCCTAGTGGCTACACTAACCTCAGATCGAACCATATTGGTCTCTCTATTCTGTCATGCCTCTTTTGATCTTTGTTCATTTTTGTATCACCAATCTAAGTATTATTGTCATTAATTTAGGTTAGTTTATAGGTTAATATAGTTTATTTTGGTTTATAGGTTAATTTGGTTTGTAAATATTTATTGATCAATTGTAAAACAATTGATACTTTTCTCGAACAACCCTCCCAGAAGTATTCAATTCTTAATATTGATTATAATAACAATTAACAACATGTAGCATAGTACATCAAAAAATTAAATAAAACTTAAAAACATGTGATTAACTCACTTAAAAAATTATTTAAAGAGAATAATCCATACAAATTAAAATATCTAGTTATGTACCTCATTCAACGCATCATTTGTATCATCCTTATTCTATATCTTCTTCTTGATCATCCAACTCAACATTTGTATCAACATCCGGTTCAAAAATAATGTTGAAAGGATTTATGATATCATCATCATCATCAATGTCATTTTCGAGCATATCTTCATCTATATCATCATCAAGAACTGGTGCATTGTCTCCTACGCCTTGTTCATCTTCTCTGTCTTCTTCATTTGTCGACCCATATTATTCCTTCTATAGCTCTACATTATCTTCTTCTTCAATATCATCTTCTTCATCTAAAGAATACTTTAGTGGCATTCCTCTTGGATCATATCTAACAAGAAATGACCAATCCCTCTTACCTAAAACCTTTCAATAAAAGACTTGTTCACATTGACTTGGAAAAACATAGCGGTCATTTACTTTTTCAAAAACCATTGTTTTAATCATTGGAAATGTGTTGGCATGTTGAATAATAGTTATTTCCTCATCATGTTCATGCATTCGTAACCTATACCATTTGAAATCAAACAAAACTAATTTTGAAGGAATTAAAGGCACACTCAATTATATCATTCAAAAATCCATAGTATCTATTTTCATATTCTCAAGGATGTATTTCACTCCTAGAGGAAACATTAGTGACCTAGAATACTACAGTTATCCCACTATCAGAAGTTTTCCTCATTTCATCTAGTTGTTTGATGCGAAATTTATGGCCATTGCACCACATAGCCTTGTGGTGTTTCAACTACAATATGCCAAACATGTAAAAGATGCATTGTCAATTAATAATAATTTTTTTTATATAACTTGGAAATTATAATATGAAAAAAGCACACCTATAGTCACATTAATATAATATAAAATAACTGAATAAAATGGGTGAATTTTGTTTTCTTTCCATCTTTCAAACAATATGTTAAATATATTTCTCTCTGTGTAACATCAGAATCTCCATTATGATGAGCTTCTTTAACCCATTCAGATATTCTTTTCCATGATAACCTACCTCCATGACATTGTTTACATATATTAATCCATATTTTTATCCAGTCAAGAATGTTTAGAATGTATACATGTAGTGCATCCCAATCTTGAGCAACTGATCGATCAAAAAATCACAATTCACCAATATTAAATATTAGTTATAACCATGCTAAATATTAATAGATGATGAAAGAATAAATATTAAATGAGTATGATCATATACAAAAAAAAAAGAAAATTTATATTTATTACAAACATCCACAATTTAATTACCTCTCACTTTCTTCATTGTACCTTTCCCCAACAACTGATCCCCTTCAAATGTTTTGATGGAGTTCACATCCCAAATGCAATCCACTGCATGCATAACTTTCAGTACTAATTTAGGAAGATACTGACTAATATACACTATGGATTCATATACCATATATCCCTCCACCATAGAACCCTCATGACGTTCTCTTTGTCTAACCAAATCCTTCAATGATTTCAAGTGCTTCTCTACCATCCACATTGACCTTGTGTGTACAAGTACACACATTTCAATCTCCTAAACTTGGTGTATGAGGTAGTGTTCTTGTGCATTGAAAAATGTTGGAGGTAGATACTTTTGCATTTCACACATTAGCCAAGGAATTTATCTCTTCCAATACTTTATATCATCTTCATGGATTTTTTTCAATGAAAACCATCTACAGATCATGACGCAATAAAATAAAATGTTTCAACAAAACATAATACATATTACATTACAAGTAAAACACGTCACTAAGTACAACAAAAAATTGAAAAAACAAAATTCATATATATTGCAGCTATTTACCTCATGTATTTTCCAAGATCATATATAACTTGTTTGGTGTTTTTGTCAAAGTCATTTGGGAGACATAGAGGTAGAACATATTGTAACAATAAAATAAAATCGTTACTTGTTTCAAAACTAGATAAAAAATATTAAAATATAAAAAAATGTATACGACCAATATATAAATATGAATACTAAAATTATTAATTACCTTAATGAAGGTATGCCAATCATGTGTTTTTACCCCACCAAATTCACCTTTCTTCATTAACATATTCTTTATGTTTGAACAAAAACCAGAGGGAAATAAAAATGACCTCTTTTACACCATTTCTTTGATGCTCTGTTAATAACCATGGAAGGTCATTTTGGTCTCCATCGATAATTGATCAGATTACACTTTGCATTGCATGATTGGATACCTGGATGTCATTATAGATTTTGACAATTTTTTTCTTTATCGCTTCCACCATCTATGATTCTCCATAATGTCTATGTCACATTCTTCCCGATATGCATTGTATCAAATAAAGAAACTATTTTTAGCTCCTCATAGTAAGGAAACCTCATGAATTGAGTGGGATAACATTTCATTCATCGTGGAAGTCCATTATTACTACCTTCATGATGACGACATTGATGAAACATAAAAAAAAAAAAATCAAAACACTATTTATCAAATGCGGTAAAATAAATTGAATAATTAAAATAAAATTTCAAAACATGATTCCATTTACGATACATGAAAGAAATGCATACCTTGAGGATTAATTCTGCCATATGCCAACTTCCATAGAGGAGGTGTCATTCTTTGCGGTTTTAGTCCATTCTCTTGTTTTCCATTGAAAAAATATTTTTCAGTAGTACGATACGTATGGTTCTTAGAGAGGAAGTTTCTATACTCATCAAACACCTCCTTTCCTAAACATTTTGACCGACGAGATTTCATCTTAGGACCACAAACTGGACATGAAAATTTACCCATTTGTTTGAATACCTGCAACATATGGATTGTTGTGAATTAATATACGAAAGGATTATTTAAACAAAATGCATGATATCTTCAATTAATTATATACTATTCAAGTGTGAAATATGGAACGTTACATAACACAAAATGTGTTAGTCCCAAGGAATCATGAATTGTCCATAAAAGTATTCCACGACATTGAAATCTCTTCTGCCCAATTGGTTTACAGATGCCATACATAGTGATGCCCTCACATAACTTTAGTAGCTCGTCGATAAGAGGCTCGATATACACATTCATATATTTAACTTCATACTTACCTAATTGTTTGAAATTACATGAAATTACTACCATGGTATGTATATATAGGTAAATAAATAAATAAAAGATATGATGCAAAAAAAGAGACAAATAAAAAATTTACATTTGAAAAATTAATGTAAATAAATACCTAGAACAATCATTGTCAACATTATGTGCTATCTCTTTATTGACATCCAAGGAGGAATTTTATTGTTGACAAAAAAAATATGCCACACTGAGTAAACATATCGAATCTCTCCAAATGGATTAACGTTGTCATTTGCTAATGAAATCCTAACATTACGAGGTTCATCTATAAATTCTTGCCATTTTGCAACAATTTACCTAAATGCATAACCATCTGCAGGCATTCGAAGAATGCCATCTTCAATTCTCTTTCATGCATGATAATCCATAAATTTTTCTATGCTTTGGCCCCTGAACATTCATTGCAAATGTGGAATTGTGGGAATATGTCGAAGAACCTTTTGAGGCATAATTTTTGTTACTTGATCATTTCAATATCTACTAATACCACATATCGGGCATTTTGTTTTCAATGCATTTTGTCCATAATATATAATATGATCATCAGGACATGCATCTATACTTTGATACTCCATTCCAATGTCTTTCATAATGACATGCAAATATCTATATGTGCAAGGTAAAATATTTGACGAGGGTAACAAAAATTCACCTAACAATCTAAAACATAAAAAATAACTGGTTAATGTAAAGAATAGTAATTGTAAATATTGCATTTTTATTTTACACATTAATTAACACTAAAAAAGGGGGGAAATTCAACCTTAATGTAGATGTGATGAAACATATTACATACCTTAGGCTATCGGAAAGGATGGAGAAAAAAACTTAAAATTCCCTATGCTTTTCTACAGTGTGGCCAATTTTTTCCATAACATCGCAAGTAGAATGTCACATTTTTTCCAATATGTAATAGTGTACGTGCTCATTTTTATTGATGATTTCTCTTGCTTCACATGGATTTTCTTTCTCAGGCAAAAATCAAAGGTCTTTCAACACCTCAAAGATTTCAAGGCCCTTGTTGAGACACAATGATGAAATAAAATCAAAGTCCTTTGAACATATAATGGGGGAAAGTATGTCAACCATGAGATAAAAAATATTTTTCATGACTCAGGGATTCAGTTGCAGTACATAGTTCCCTATACTCTGCAACAAAACAGAGTTGCTAAGAGGAACAATAGATCTCTAAAAAAGATGGCATCTTGCATGCTACATGCAAATTCACTTCCATAGAGATTATGAGATGAAGCACTTAATTGTGAAACCTACATCGAACACATATCTCCCCATAGATCTGTCAAAGATAAGACCCTTTATGAGGCTTTGAGTGGCCTCAAACTGACAGTGACCCACTTTCATATTTTTGGTTCACGTGCATGGGCCAGTATTCCCTCTGAGAAGAGGAAGGAAATTGATCCATAGAGAACATAGTGTATCTTTGTTGGATACCCCGATGGTGTGAAGGGATACAAAATCATTTATCTTTCCTCATACTGACTCATCATTGAGTGAAGTGTCCAATTCAAGGAAATTTTCTTGCATGTACCTCAATAGTCACATGCAGAAACTTTTGTTCTTCCACCTGTCAGAGATGATGAGAACACACATGCCAAATATTATTCATATGAGAGTTCTGATTTATAGGATTCATAGGATTCACATGATCTAGATACAAAGTCAATATAGTTAGATGCAGATTTAGTGCATCCAGATGTGGATGCAGAGTCATAGCCGAGGCCCAGGTGGACCAAGACTACTCTTCAGGATGCAAGAGATCTTGTTGGGGATATGGATGATACTAGGAGGACTTGATATGAATTTGAGGATCCTCCTCTTGCACTCACTTCCATTGAACAATTGCCACCCATGCATATTTTCTTGGTCCAATCTTCAGATTCACAGTCCTATGGTGAGGCTGTTGGAAATTCCTTTTAGGAATATGCCATGTAAGAGGAGTACAACTCCCTCCTCGAGAACTAGACTTAGGATATGGTTCCCCTTCCTTTAGGAAGGAAACTTGTGAGGTGGATATGGGTCTCCAAGACCAAGAGCATAGTGGATGGATAAGTTAGCAAATACAAAGTCGGGCTAGTTGCCGAAGGCTTTCAGCATGTGCACAACATTGACTATGATGATACCTTCACTCCAATAGCGAATATGGATTCAATACGTATGGAACTTGCCATTGTGATAGCCAAAGGATGTAAATTCTATAAGATGGACATGAAGAATGGATTTATTCATGGAGATATCTTTGAGTAGATCTATTTGGAGCAACCCCAGGAATTTATGCAGGATTCATCTTTCATTTGTCGACTCAATAATTCTCTTTATGGCCTCAAGCAGGCCCCAAGGGAATGGTATTCCAAGATGAAATCCTACCTATTGTCACAGAACTTTGTACATTGTAATTCAGACCCAAATTTTTACATGCTCAGGATGGTTGATTCACTTCTACTCCTATTTCTATATGTTGATGATTTGTTGATCATCGATTGCTCGAATTCAGTGATTGTTGCAGTCAAGAGGATTCTACATGACAGGTTCTTGATGATAGCCATGGGTCTTCTACATTTCTTCCCTGGACACAAGATCAGTTAGGATACATTAGTCGTCAAAATGTCTCAGGCCAAGTATGCACGAGATATCCTTTAGAGATTTCACATGACAGACTACAAGTCTTCCCTGACTCCTTTCCTATCAGGAGTCATACTTGAGGATGGTAGGGACATTCCACTGGTTGACAACACACTATATAGACAACAAGTGGGGATATTGTTGTATCTCACACACTCCAGACCATACTTCTCCTTGTTACGAGGAAAATATCTCTATGGATAGGGGTAAACCACAATAGATGGAAATGATTGCAGAAATCAACTCTAATATCAGGTATGCTATATAAAAAATATGCTAGAAAGACAATATAAAAGGCCTACCTCGTCCATACATTCCATGAAGTCCATTTTTGAGCACTTGAATTAAAGCAATACACCTACAAATTGTCCTCAAAAACCAAGAAACGAAAGCATATGGTGATAATATATGATGTAGCACATTCAATAGCAAAATCCATCAACATTCATAACAAATATTCACATGGAGTAAGAATTCAAATATTTGCAAGATATTAATTAGATGAGAAAAGAGTATTTCTATTCAAATGTAATCAACAGAAGTGAATGAATTACAAACTTCCATGACGTCAAGGTTCAGAACTGAGAAACTAAATTCCTTCTAGCTGGGCTTCCACCACTTCAATCCTCCACCAAATGAAATCTCATATAAGAGAGACAATGAGGTTCTCAATCAAGTAGGGAAGAGCTTGGTGTATAAATAATTTGTTCAGACTTAAAAGGACAAAGGGATGCAGACTCAATATGGAGTGAATAATTTCTCTAGAGTAACTTTGCTCTCAAAGTTGAATTCTTATCCTATTTTACATAGCTTGGATTTGGCCCATTTGTAGAATTCAAGTGGAACTGAAGGGTCGAGTCAGAATTTTTCCAGTATATGGAAGGTCAAGGATCATGGATCTTGTGATGTGACATGGAAACCTGACACCATTTTTTAATTTTGGGCACAATCCCGATGTATGTGGGTTGTAGTGGTGCAACCTGTATATATGCATGATGTACTATAGAAAGGGCATATATATGTGGAAAAATAATGTTTTTATCTCTGGGAATTGCAAAAAGGGACTTCAACTCTACATAGGGAAATGGAAAAAGGCCTTTTGTGCAAGTTTGCATAGGGTGAGGAAAATATTTCTATAACAGATGCCCCTTAATGCATGAGGTTAGAGGAGTGTCTATGATGGCCAAAATACATTAAAAGACCCAGAAGTAGAGTAATGGGGACCCAGATGGAAGAACTAGTTGCTCATTACAATCTGTACTGACTTTGCACACATGGCTGCCAATTTGAATTACACTGCAAATCCATGTGAAAATATACCAAAAAATTTTCCATGGCCATGAATAGGTAATACAAAGGTGGATACGTGCCAAAGGATTCCATAGTCACAAACAAGGCCTAGTAAAACAAGTCTCAAAATAAATCTGAAAATATCTGTATACAATGGAGTACAGTCTGATCTCCTATGATCATTGAAGTCACATAGGTATTGGTCCGATGAAAGGTAGTAACAACTCAGGAAATATGCAACTATAAATGATGTCTTCAAGTCTTCTACATAGTCTGACAAAGGTGCAAGTCTACACCATGTGAATAAAGGATTTGAGGTCGGACACAATTAGACTTCGTTTGATTACCGGTCATTGAGGTATATCGTTAACAAACGTGAGACAACCTACTGATGATGAAAGTAGGTATCAAGGCACTGAGTAAATTCTTCAAAGTGTGAATAAAGGATTTGGGGTCGAACACTTGAATAATCCATCGATTAGGAGACATTGATTTATTCCCAAATGTCAATGGTGAGAGAACCTACTACTAATGACTTCAAGCCTTTAGGTACTCATAGGACTCTAGGTCTCATATCCAGAATAGATGAGATGGATTCGATGGAAGGAGACCCGCTGAAAGGAGAGAATTAAGGAATCTCTCATAATTTATCACTAGCTCCAAAGAAGGAGCTTGATGATTTGTAGGAAATCGGATGAAGAACATGTTCATGAACCAATGAAACTGTGTCTTTCGCATGTGCCAAGTGCAAGCGGTACACAGAAAATACCCTGCGAATAGAATCCAATGAGGAAAAATTCGGACAAAGGAGAGGAAACCACCAATAGGGTTAATGGAATCCAAGAAACTTCATGAATCCCAATGTGTGAATAGATGTCTTACCATCGAACAAAAGGGAAACCACACAGTCAGCAACCAATGATGAAATTACGATTGTTGGGTTCAAGGTTACCTACCAATGAGGAAAGTAGGACCAGGGTTTGAAATAGGACTACAACTTCATGTGATTCTAAGACACACTGAGGGTATGGATGACATGCAAAGTCAAGAGTTTGGAGGAGTGGCTGACATAGGTTGATAGAAATCCTTTGAACAAGAGCATGAGACATATGGAAGACTTTGGTAGAATAGACTCGATGATGAAACTTTGAGATGTAGGAGGCATCAATCAAAATATCCATAGGGACTGGAAGAGTAACTAGTCGGGGGAGTAAACTCTCTCTAACGAGCTCAACTTCCTAAGGTCATGCTAAACCCAAAATTTTGATGACAGGTGGACTCAAAAATTTTATGCTTTGTTCAAAGGCGACATGATTGCTGCCAATATAAGATAATATTCCCTTCCCACCCGTATTTTTTTGTTTTTTCATAGTCAAATGAATGCTATGATACATAGGAGGAAATGAGTGTCGCAAGTAAGAAAAACTAGTTCCAGTAGTGGAACATACCTATGCTCGATGAAAGGAGGTGCATGTGGGAGATGGACACTCAGGGGAATGTTTCCTCCTAGGTATAGGGTGTCAAGTTACAAAGGAGATAAACGAGGCTCTTCTTGGTTGAGGATGGAAACTGCTAAGGTGAATGACTTATATGCAAAAGTGAGAACCGACAATAGGCTCAATACTGCAAGCAATGGCATGATATGCAATTACAACTTAACGACAAAAAAATTCCTTTTTCGTAATCTTATTCTAATTTGTTTGAAAAAGGGATAAAATTGCACCAAATAGACATCCTTTCAAATCCAATTTACGAGTGTGAAAGAGACAAGTTCACTCGGAAATATTTTCTCTTTTTGAAAATGAGTCGGAAAAGAGCTTAGATCAAACTCACTTGGAAATCCTCTAGGTATAGGACAACATGTTTATGAGTAAGAAATGATCTTCAAAATAAATTCATGTATTAGCTATAAGGGACTCCCGGTCCAACGGAAAAAATATCTGCATGGGCACCAAATGAAGAAGAGGATCTAACTAGGGTACCCATGTTTGGTAAGTCTCTACCATTTGATAACAACACTTCTAGTTGCAGATAGAAGGTTCCATGTCGCTATAAAATGGGTTCATACCTAAGGCATATGAGCAATAGTCATAGGACGATACAAATGTGTATGATGGAATGGATACCTATCTTATATGTTGGGTAGCAAAAATACTTGTCCAAAGTTATGAATGGGTGACATGGCACTGAAAACTGCAAGAATCCCTGGATAAAACTACAAAAACTAACTCAATCCATTGTCGTATTAGTCTATTAGGCCAAAATATTGTCCGAAACTATGCAAAGCGGGTAAATTTTTTCTCTAAATAGTAAAAAAATAAAATTTACTATACCATTTATATTTTTTACCCAAATAGTGGATTTTGGACAAAATTTCCTCTGAACTTCAACTGGTGATTGTGGGAGCTATGAGCGATGGATTCGATGAGAGTCTGGACCAGGTAACTCATCTTACTCTCCTCTTTCTTTTCATAGGATTATATTTTGTAATTAGGTTCCATTTTTAAAGTTATTTAGGGCTCAATTTGAAACTTTAGGTGTACATGGGATATAGTTCATTGAGTTGTGTATACGCATGATTATATGCAACTGTTTAAAACACAAACTGCGTATAAGTAGCCCTATACGCGACTGTGAAAACTAAATCCCACGTATATGTCCGTAAATAATGTTTTTTAGTGGTTTCTAACTCAAAAAAGGGTTTTTCTCTTGCAGGATGGTGCTAGAGTGGAGAGAAACAAAACATGAGGAGGTAGATGTTGTAGTGGAGAGAGATCCAGGGGCCCAAATGGCCTTGAAAATATGTGGGCTATATATGTTTTGGGCTCTCAAAGGTATGAGGGCCCAAGTGAGATTTCTACAGTTGCTCATGGATTACTGGGATCTGGATAGTGAGAGCTTCAACCTTGATGGAAAACCATTAAGGATTGAAGTCAAGGACATTTATTTCTTGATGGGATTGTCATGTCAGGATGAGGTGGTCAACCTCAAAGCCTAGGGAACTAGGAGTGGTATGAAAATTGAGGAATACATAGATGCTCATTGCATTGTAGGGACCGAGAAGGTCAGGATTCAAATCCCCATTAGAGAAATAAACAATCTTAGTCTCAATATTGTTGTCCTCATTTTGACATGGATCACAAGATTGACCTCTTTGCACCAGGCATCGAGGCCACTTATTTTCTACTTAGTGGAGTGCTTAAGACCCACAATGTACGATTGGTGCACCTCATTTCTAGCCAACATGAAGAGCCAGTTGACAGAATGCAAACAGGGTAGTAAAAGGAACTTCGGGTTTGTTTCTATTCTTTGTATCTTTTTCTTTGAGCGGGTTCTAGGCTTAGGAACTAGATTTGAGATTATTTTGCATGGACCTCGTGATCCAGCCATGGCACGGTGGACCAAGGTGATGAGGTGACAGGGGGGAGGTAGGGTGCCAACACCCTACAACAATGACTTCTTCTTCTGGTGGAGACGATAGGTGATAGCTTTGGATGACTACCCTTACGCAAGGCTCAAATTCATAGGAGATCCTGACATGCCATTACCACCAGGGTCCGCCTACAGAGACAGAGGTATGTCAAAGGTTTTTAAATATTTCATTCTTTTGTATTTTTGTATAGGAAAACAAAAATATTTTTGGATGATGTTAAGTACTAATTAGAAATGTATGTGACACAGACGTAGGTCCATGACGGTCAAAAGCACTTCCACAACATCATCAGAGGCATTGGGGAGATGAAGTAGCGGGAGGGGATGCAGAGAAAGTCCTTCAAAAAGTGAAGGGAAACCTGTCTCGTTTGACATAGAGGATTCCTATGGTTCAGGTGGAGGATCTGCTAGAGGCTATGCAATGACAAGTGGTGGGTGTGCCCCGTGATTGGGTGAAACTCTTTTAGCATCTCTCAAATGCCATAGTTTTCTATCATTACACTCATTTGGTGCCAGAGGCGTAGATGTCATGACTATTGTATGATCGGATGTATATGTATATTGAGGGTGTTAGCCCCGATATTTTACTATAAACATCATATTTTTTGAAATATCTATAAAAACATGGTTCTTCGGATTTACTTTTGTTACAATGTGTACATTTATGAGAATGTTTTCTTTTATTTATTTATGTGACAAATTCCAATCTAAAACAAAATTAGCATATGCGTCAGATACATAATTAGAACTCCTAGGTATGTGATGATAAGTAATAAAATCAAACTATCGTTCCAAAATTCGTGCCTGTAGGAATCGTTAGAGTAGAGTAGGGTCACACACATGGTAACTACCGTTCAATTGACATACTACTAACTGGGAGTCAAGGCAAACCTCCGAAGAGAGAATACCATGCAAAATGGAATTGCACAAAAGTTCTATAACGAAGCTATATTCAACCACATTATTCATGGATGGCCCTAGGCATACACCACCTGAAGACACCAGTAGACCCCCGGGTGAGTAAACAACCCAAGCGGTGGAAGCCAATTTCTGTGTATGACGACTGGCCCTGTCTGCAAATCCTAAGTAGACGGAAGACTCCATTGACATCTACCAACCAAGGGAAAACTTGATAAGTACGCTGAAGATGAAAATAAAGGGAAAACATATATACACTAAATTACATTAGTATTGTTGGCCCTTGACCAAGTTTTGAGGAACAATTGGTCATTATTGACCGTTTTTGGGACTTCAATAGCCTGTCGAAGACAAAGCGCAAAGAGAAGAGGAAATTGCGGAAGCTAGGCCCCCTTTTGGGTCCTTTTTAGGTTTTTGGGAATATGTAATGGGAAAGGGATGTCGTCCCGTGGGTTTACCCACGCTTAGGCCCACTTTTGTAATGTATAAATAGAAGGATAGGAAATGTAAGAAGTAGTAGATGTGATTTCTTAGTGCAATTGATAGTGCATCTATGTGATGTTGAATAAGTGCTCTGTGTGAACTGTGTAAGGCTTGCAAGGCTATGTGCAAGTTACTATGAGGTTTCTATAGAAAGTTGAGTGTTGTAACACAAGGATGAAGGATCTAGAGAGATGGGAAGATCTTCTATCCTATGCGAAGAAGGCTTTTGGAGGCTTTGTGCTTGTAACAAATTGAAGAAGATAATAAAGAAGAAGATCTTGTGGGCGTAGCCCCAGGGTGGGGGTGAACCACGTAAATCTGTGTGGTATGCTCTGTGCTTTGATTCAATGTGTTTATCTTTTCTTATGCTATGTTATTTAATATATCCACTTATGCTTTGTGCTTCTTAGATATATATGATTGTTAGATCTGATGTGTATGAGGATGCTTAGTGCTAATCTACTGGATCTGATCTGGGTTACTATGGTTAAGTGCTAAAATACTATAGATTTGAGTGTACACTGTGATGCTCTGCACTATCTGCGAAGTATAATAAGGGTTTAATATTGATGAATGATCGATGTTAAGTGCTTTGTAAATGATATAATCACATATCTGTGTCCCAAATAAGGTTGCAAACACCTAAGTCTTGCAACCACCCCTACCTCTACCTCGGGTGAGACTTCATCTCCTTCGCAGGTGTTGCCAAAAGGGACAGTAGATAGGGATTTGTTGGTGTTCTCTTGAGCGTTGAACCCTGGGTATGCCCCTGTGCCAAAAAATGGTTTCGTTGCTGGGACCTGAAACTGTGATTGCTGAGAACTAAGGAAAAGGAAGCTTTGTGCAAAGATTTGTCCTAAAATTGTAAAATCTATGTGCGAGGACCTGTACCCTAGTGCGCAGTAATCCACTTGATCTAAAAATCTTTGTTCTAAATAAGGAAGATCAGATCTGAAGAAAAGAAGGGAGATCTGAATGCTCTGTGCTCTAAGAAAAGTAAAAGTAGAAATTTCTGAAAGAAAGAGGTAAGATATGCAGAAAAGAGGTAAGATATGTAAGCTTTGTGCTCTAACAAAGGTAAGAATAGTTAAAAGTTCTTAGATCTGGAATCTTTGTACTCTGTAGAAGTAAGATAACTGAAATTTTTTGTTTTTAGAGCATGGATCTAGGTATGTTTGATAGATTTTGTCCTATCTTAAAACCTAGGGCATTAATAGATGAAAGAAAGATTGATATGAATAGATCTGATAAGTACAATGATAGATATGTTATACCTATGCATAGAAAGAATGTCTGGACTAACAAATGGATGCATGATCATAGAAAGAGTTTTTTGTAGGTTAGCTATCACGATTCTAGTGTGTATTACAGAAGAGTCTCTTGTTCATTTAAAAGAAAGAGAGGATTAATCATGTTTTATAGTTGCAGAAAACCAGGCCATCTAGCTAAGGAATTCCCTAGTAGAATACCTAGTTGCCTATGTTGCAAAGTTATGGACCATGACGTATTGGATTGCCCTAGAATGATCTCTAAGCTTGAAAGGATAAATCTGAATCAAGAAGACCATAAGGAAGATCCATAAAAGGCAGAAACCCAACAAGAATCAGAGAAAGTATTAATATAGATGAAAGAAACCCTAAAGGAACATAAAGATGTCCGATTACCAGAGATCTTCAAAGAAAAGGAGCAAGTCAAAGCAAAAATAGGGGACTTCGACATTAACTGTATTCTTGATGAAGAAACATAAGTGAACATTATGGTAGAAATAACTTGGGAAGCTATAGGGAAGCCTACCATGATTCCTTCACTGGGAGGAATAGGACTATTCAGAGGAAAACTGATGATGTTATGTGGAAAACTCACTCATATACCTATGACAGTCAATGGAACTTTGACATAAGAAGATTTTGAGATTATCAAATTCATTGAGGACAACACCCTCTTTACTATGCTACTCAGAAAACCTTGGATTGAAAGAGATCAAGCCAGAAAAAAGGAAGAAGAAGAGGTTTTAGAACAACAAAGACAAGAGTTAAAAGATTTCATGACTAGAAGGATCACACAGTTGATAGAAGAACAAGAGAACCACTCAAAGACATCTGACACTAAAAGCCCATATGTTGAGGCCAAAGCTACACAAAAGGCTGAAATTTCTACCCCAAACAAAGAAGTGATATACCTAAACCCTCAAAGAGAATCTCACCAGCACGAAGTCACTATGTCCAAGGAAAATAAGAATCAACATGGGAAGAGAATCACCGAGACGAAGCCCATTGGAAAGAAGGATAGAAAGCTAAGTAAGAAGAAGGCTAAGATTGAAAAATTATAGAAGATCCCAGAGGGTACCTCACAGCAAGACACTTTGCAGAATCGGAGCTTCGCCAGGATATCAGAACAGTGACATATGCCACTTCGCCGAGGTGAAGTAATATAGTTGTTGGAATCCAATATAGTTGTTTGACTGCTACTTCGAACGGGTCGGAAATCATTTATGTCTCACTAATAGACCATTAGACCATGCCATAACGGACATAACATAAGCTAATATAGCCCCATACCCATTGCAAGTAGACCGTTGCTAAGTCTCCCTACTTAGTCCGTCGCACCACGCACCGAGAATACTTTTTTCTAAGTGAGAATTTGAGCCTGAACCCTGAGATTACTTCACCTTGTGATCATTGCCTTGTTCCCATATCATTCACTGTAGTCTCTAAATTCATTTCACACCGGAGCTAGTGGACCCGAGCTTGTATGTCGGACGAGATCAGTTCTGCTGAGAAAGTATTTGAAGAATCTTTGATTAACTTAATGACTAAGAGAGTCATGTTGGAGCAAGGATTATCTACAAAAATCCAAGCATCACGAACGAGAGGACTCCAGGCATCCCCTTCCACTTCTCATGCTGGTCCATCCCGATCGACCGATGAGAAACGAACCAAGCACAGGGATGACATCGCAAATGCCAAGCTTATCCCATGCATTCTACCTACTTACTTACGACCTCTAAGCAGTTCCATCAACCATGACAGTGTACCTCAAGACTTCGAGTACACTTTGATCACCATGTACCTTCCAAAAGGGGTGCGCGCAGTTTGTGCCGACTAGGATAAGCTCGCAACACTAAAATTTAGTAATTTTAACCTTAGAGATCGTAAATTTTATAGCATGTTAGCCCCTCATAAGTACTTAACCAGGACCAAAGGAAAGAATTATAAGTTTTTCCCGCAGTCATGGACCCAGAACCTCACGCAGTCCACACTGCTTAATGTAATGAAGATCCCACACTTCGGCAGACACCAGGAAGTCAACGCATGCATCAAGTTGTTGTTGTCCTGCTACCATGGAGGATACTTATGGTTGGACCACCGCATCACTATGGATCTGAACTTGATCAATCGAATCACAGGATTTAGTATGCAAGGCCCTGACCCATAGGATTTTTACCCCAAAAATACCTAAGACTGAGCATTAGCATTAGCTATAAGGTAGCCTCTATCCAGAGTGGTGCAGTGTGCATTTCCTATCAGCTGATCGCGGGAAAGCTAGTTTGCAAGAACAGACCAACACAAGTGACTGGATTCGTAGTTGACCTCACAGGGAAGTGTGTTAAGGGACTACAAATGAACTGGGTGTAGTACCTTATAAACCAGCTAGAGCATGATTGTAGAGAAGTGCAAGACCAAGGGTATGAGTTCCACTTTAGTTAGTTTCTCATACTAATCGATTTCATCAGCTGGGAGCTACTAGAAGGTGCCATTTTTCCGAAGATCGAACCCTTCGAACCATTGGCCACGAAGTTCTATACCCTGTGGTACTCCAAGGACATGAACAAGCAGTGGTCGTCCAATGCTGTCTTCCATGCCTATTACAACCAATTAAAGAATGCAATATAGTCTACACCGCACCTCACCCCAAACACACTTCATAGGTTTAGACCTTTGATAAAATTCAATGCAGACTGCCACTTCACCTATATCATAGTGCTCACTGATGAGCACAAACAATAGATCCAGTTGTACTACAAGTTGACAGAAGAAAACTTGGAGCAGATTACCAAGGAATGGTTGGCGGACCTCCTTGTTGCAACGAACCCCACAGAAATGTCTAACGTAGATATCCTTGAAGATATGACGGATACACCTGGACCAAGAAAGACTAAGAAGGATGATGAAGTTCAAGATGTCCATAGCACATCCATGAAGACTACTTCGATCTCACCTGTGCAGGGAGGTGCTGGTGAAGAACTATGTGGCATAGAAGTTGATAAAAACAAAGGCGAGGTTACTCCTCCTATAGAGCAGGATGATCCCTCTAAGAAAAGGAAGATTAACCCACCAAAGCCCTCATCCCAAAAGAATACTAAGCCCACCGAGACTACGTTTAAGACTACCCTCACACCAGATGACTTTGACTTCTTAATCACTGCATTGAATGATGCTTCACTAGAGATCACAGAAAATCAAGAAGCGAAGTAGGAGGAGGTATTCAGCCGAATCAAGGGTGAACTTCAAGAAGTTCAATAGGCACTCCAGTCTAGCCGAGTAATTTCTACTGTGCCCTTGACAATTGGAACAACATAAACATGTGATTATCCCACCCAATTACACCAGATCACCGATAAAGACGAAGCTCTCCTTCGACGAGATCAAGAAGACACAACACAAGCCACCCAAGCTTTGACACAAGTACATAGTGCACTTGTAGAACAATAGAGTAAGGAATAATGGGAAAATATTTCCCTGCAAGAGAAGTGGGATGAGGAAAAAGCACAGTTACAACAGAGCAAGGACCAATTGCTAGCAGAGCAACCTGAAGTACAGGAAAGGGTTCACAAAGAACTTTTCTCTGTGATGGTCATAGAAGTGAATATTGAAGAACATGTTCCACAGCAGGTGGCACAAATTGAAGAAGTAATCCAACAACTTCAACAGTGCATCGCAGATCTGAAACTTCGTACTTTTCCTGAGACTCCTCAAGAAATAAGAGATCTAAGGGAGACAACTGCCCACATCGCAGTTGGCCGATTAAAAATGTTTTCCTTGGAATGCAAGCAGTTGAGTGCTAGAAGCGCCCAGACTTATGAGAACCTCACAAATAATCCAGAGTTGCAAGCATTGGAGGCAAAGCTCCAAGAAGCAAAGCATCACGTAGATATGCTACAGGCGCAACTGAAGGCCTTGACCCCAATTGAAAGAATGAAGAGATTTCTAGAACAACACACCACCCAACAATAGGTACACATGTTGCAAAGTAAAGTGATGGAAGTCTCCCAATGGCTTCAATCAATCCAAGAAAAGGCATGCCAACTATTCACTGAAGTTGAAAGCTAGGGAGCTGAGCTTGAATAGGTTGTCATCACTGCGGAACAACGCCTGGAAGGGCCATTAAATGATGCAGTGATTCAGGAGTTCACTGAGCAAGAGGTTGTTGCACTGCAGTAGGTCAAAGCAGCTCGAGCCAATCTCGAGGCATTCTAGGTGGAATTGATCAGACCAGAGTGACTCAAGATGGGTCACAGGTGAGTGTTGGGGGCTTGTTGGCCCTTGACCAAGTTTTGAGGAAAAATTGGTCATAATTGACCATTTTTGGGACTTCGACATCTTATCAAAGACAAAGTGCAAAGAAAAGTGGAAATTGTGGAATGTAGGCCCCCTTTTGGGTCCTTTTTAGGTTTTTGGGAATATGTAATGGGAAAGGGATGTCGGCCCATGGGTTTACCCACGCTTAGTCCCACTTTTGTAAAGTATAAATAGAAGGATAGGCAATGTAAGAAGTAGTAGATGTGATTTCTTAGTGCAATTGGTAGTGCATCTATGTGATGTTGAATAAGTGCTCTGTGAAAACTGTGTAAGGCTTGCAAGGCTAAGTGTAAGTTACTGTGAGGTTGCTATAGAAGCTAAGTGTTGTAATGCAAGGAAGAAGGATCTAGCGAGCTGCGCAGATATTCAATCCTATGTGAAGAAGGGTTTTGGAGGCTTTGTGCTTGTAATAGATTGAAGATAATAATAAATAAGAATATCTCGTGGACGTAGCCCCAGGGTGGGGGTGAACCACGTAAATCTATGTGTTATGCTCTATGCTTTGATTCAATGTGTTTATCTTTGCTTATGATATGTGATTTGATATATCCACTTATGCTCTGTGCTTCTCAGATATATATGATTATTAGATATGATGTGTATGAGGATGCTTAGTGTTGATCTACTAGATCTGATCTGGGTTACTATGGTTAAGTGCTGAAATATTGTAGATCTGAGTATACACTGCGATGCTCTGCGTTGTCTGCAAAGTATAATAAGGGTTGAATATTGATGAATGATCAATGCTAAGTGCTCTATAAATGATATAATCATAGATCTGTGTCCCAGCTAAGGTTGCAGACACCTAAGTCTTGCAACCACCCATGTCTCTACCTCGGGTGAGACTTCATCTTCTTCACAGGTGTTTCTGAAAGGGTCGATAGTTAGGGATTTGTTGGTGCACTCTTGAGCATTGAACCTTGGGTCTTCCCTTGTGCCAACAAGTATATAGAAAGTTACGCTCAAGATTAGGGCTCAAGCATAATATCCTTTCAAATAGATCCCATTCCTAGGCTCAACTGACATATTCCCTTCATGATCTTCTAATTCATAGGCTCCTTTTTCTAAGACATGTCGCACGATATGGGGACCGTGCCACATGGGCTTGAACTTTCCTTCCCCCAATGGTTCTTTGGCTTGATCATATAGAAGGACCAATTCACCCTCTGTATACAAGCGAGGATAGAAAAACTTATGGTATTGGTCCTTGACATGTATTTTATTCACTTTGATAGACGTAGAGGTGTATCAATGATGCTCATGTAGACTCTCTAGGTATACGAAGAATTATTCGAGATTGAAAGTGTTATGTAGGAGCACAAATACCAATATAAGAGAATTTATTTCGCATTCAATAGGTAAGATCGACTCCACACCATGTACTAACTAGAAATGAGAGAAACTGGTGGAAGTATTGACCGAGGTTCGGTATCCCCAAAGTGTTGGATAAAGCATGATATGCGAGTCAGATTTTCTCTAGCTGATAGTTTTCTGCAAAATGGTCTTAAGAGACTTGTTCATGGCCTCTACTTGTCCATTTTTCTGGGGGTAGTAAGGGGAAGAATGACCATTCTTAAACCCCAATTGAGATGCTATTTCTTCCATCATTTCATTCTGAAATTGACTTCCATGATCAGTGACAATCTCACTTGGGATTCAGAACCTGGCTATAATTTGATTGAATACAAAGAAGGCAACAGTATTCCGGTCATATTTAACTATAGGCATGGCCTCAAACCACTTAGTAAAGTAGTCTATGACCACGCTAATGTGCTAATGACCCCTAGCCGAAGTTGGGTTTCAATCCAAAAAGACCACCCCCCACTTGGTGAAGGGATTGACAGTAATGACTGGATGGAAAGGGGTTGGATGCGAGTGAATTTTCCTAGTGAACACTTGGCATGGGTGACACTTCTTAATGGCTTCAACGCAATATTTAAATATAGATGGCCAAAAATAATCGTCTCGCAAAATTTTCTCGGTCATTGCAAGCCCGGAAAGATGACCACCACAAGCCCCACTGTGGTGATCGTTTATAACATAATCGAATTCTTCGTGATTTAAATGATGACGCAAGATATTTTCTAATCCTTGACGATACATAGTTTCAACGATGATAAGGTATTTCTTAGCTTGGTATCATATACGTTGTTGGTCATCTCGCGAGAGATGCTGAGGGAACTTCAAAGTTTGAAGATAGATAACAACGTATCCATACCAAGGGTCTGATGATAAGACAAGGAAAATGTGTTCATTTGCAAATGAATCAACATGAATAACATCCTTTTCTAATCGAGGGAAGTCAGATATTAACTATGCAAAAACTGATGATTATTTGGATTTTGTAGAAGTGAAATCGAGATCAAACTATTGTAGAATGACAATCCATTTATTGTACTTTCCCCCTATGATACGCTTGGTAAGGATGTATTGAAATGGATTGACATTGGAAACCAGAGTAGTTTTTCAAAGAAATATATAATGTCATAACCATTGGACTGCATGAACGGAAGCCAAAGTTATATTTTCAACATGAGAATATTTGAGTTCAGGGCCGACCAAGTTTTGACTAAGATAGTAAATGATGTGCTCATGGAGCTCATCATCCCCCTGAACCAACACCATACTAATCGTCTCTTTGGACATGGTGACATAAAGCAAGTAATATCTACTGTAGTTTGGAGACTTCAGTAGAGGCATCGATACTAAGGATTTATTCAAAGCATCGAAGGATTTCTGGGCTCACTCATCCCAGATAAAAGGAGTGTCCTTCTTCAAGAGATGCATGAAAACCTTAGTAATATTGGCATAGTTCATTATAAACCATTGTAAAATGTTATCTTTCCCCTGTAAACCTTGAAGTTGGTGAAGAGTGCATGAAGGAGGCAATCAAAGTATTTCCTCAACCTTTAATGGATCTACCATGACTCCAGTATTAGAGACTAAAAATCCTAGAAGATGACCTAACCTAATGCAAAAGATGCATTTATGAGGGTTCAACCGGATGCGATAATGGTGACATCTTTCAAATAATATATGAAGGTGCTTAGGGTGATCCACTCTCTTATGGGAGTGAGAAGCAATATCATCAAGACAGGATTCAAATATATTCTTGAGATCATGAAATGCGAAGGTCGTAGCTCGTTGGAAGGTTGCTCCAACGTTTTTAAGGCAGAAAGTCATCTTACGATATATGGAAGTACCCCAAGGGAAAATAAATGTTGTTTTGTGTTGGTGCTCGGGTTTAATATGAATTTGGTTATACCCCAAAAATCTGTCCATGAAAGAAAAAACTTCAGTTCCTGCACACTCATCAAGAATCTGATCGATGAAGGGTGTCAGGAAGTTATCTTTAGGACAGAATTTGTTCATGTCATGAAAAATCCATGCATACATGGATGGTTCCTTGTTTTTAATTCACAGGAACGGGATTGGATACCCATTCAGTCAAGGGAACCAGGTAGATAAATCAAGAATTAAGCATTTTTTCTACCTCTTCCTTAATAGCAGGGGCCTTCCTAGGATAGACAAATCTAAGAAATTGTCAAATAGGCTTAACATCCGAGTAATTTTTAATATCATGTTCAACAATTCAAGGGTCAATTCCTGGCATCTCTTAATATGAACAAGCGAATACATCTCAAAATTCCTTGAATAGTTCGGTGTAGATAAGAATTTCTTATGGAGAACAATCTACATTGATGTATACATTTTCAATCTTTCCAGTGATACGAGAGATATCGATCGTGACGGTAAAGTAGATTCTCTCCATGTTCCATTCGACATAAATTCCATGCATATAAAGTGGAACTATGGCATGACCGACTATCTCACTCAAAGTAGATCTAAAGTCATCTTGTTTGATTCTAGCAAGATCTTGGAGAAAATAAGAGAGATGATGCATATCATCCTAAGGTTTGTCAGAATCATTCATGACTTCGATGATAGCTTCATCCAAAGACAAAGTCTCATCAAGGAACTCACATGAACAAGACAATGAAGTGGCCCACACGAGCTCCAGGACATGATCCTCCTCATCAGTCTGCGAGGTAATGGGATCCAGATCGACGGAAGATTCAAGAACAACTTGATCCACAATATATACTACCAATAGTGGCATGTCCATTCCAAAATCTGATTGAAATTCACAAGACATCGTCGAGGAAGGTAGGGTCCAAGGATCGTTAAAATAGTAAGTGTGGAAAGGAACCGACCTCTCTGACGAAACAGGCCTACTGGACATGTCATAAATATGTTGAACCTGTGCCATTAAGTCGAAGGTATCCATAAGGGATGAATACATTCTGACATGGATATTCTCAGTTACTGGCTAAGAATTGTCGATCACAGGGATCAACGGTCCAATAGATGTACTAGGACTAGAATACACAAAGGACAACTGATCGATCATGACGATCTTCCCATCATGAGAAAAACAAAGAGTATGGAAGATAGACAATCCAATTGCAGTCATAGCATAAGTCTAATTGCGTCCTAGTAACAAGTTATAGTCGAGGGGCACATCAACCACCTCGACATCCACCTCTACCGTCCTCCCGCCTAACTGGACCGGAAAGGAAGGAAGAATACTGTGAGGGTGGAAGGAACAAATTTCAAAAGCGGTCCACATGGTCAGAGACTAAGAAAGGGTTGAAGAGCTGAGGGATTTCCAACAGACCAGGGACATCACACATGTTGCAGCACCTTCATCAACAATAGTATGCTTGATGGTATACTTCGAGTAGCCCACGTCAATTTGGAATGCCACATGGTAATCCAAGTGATGATTCACATCTATGATGTCAAACTTGATAACTTTTGAGCCACAAGGATCTAGAGCTCCTAACATAGATAGAAAGGAATTCGTCTATGAAGGACATGTATGGAGTACCTCTTGAGATGACATTTCACAAGGGTTCTGACCGAGGTCCTCAACAATAGAGAAATTTTGGGCAGCTCTATAATTATGATTGTGGGTAGAGAGCTTAAGTACTACTTTTGAAATATGAGGTGGTGGCTCTGGTTTTTCAATTTGTAAGGGTGTCTCCAGAGGATAGGGAGACTCTAGACTGGGTACAGACTGTGGAGAACTATAATTGTGAGATCGAGTGGCTACATTAACCTCATATTTAACCATATTGATGCATAAACAGTCATTGTCTTGCATCAGTGGGTTTTGAATCCCACTTCCCACATTTTCGGCATTCGAGAAGCTCGAGGCCATGTGTTGGTTATGTGGAAAAGGATTCGTTAGCATGACAGGTAGTAGAGATAAAAGCCTTGCAACTTCCACGAGTTTGGGGAACAAATGGGTAAGGTGATCGTCTATACAAAGCTTACAGGGAAACTTCACCTTCTGCCTTTATTTATTTCCCTCACCACTATTATTATTCATCTTCTCATTATTACCATTGTCCTTGGGTTTATTATTATTCTTCCCACCCATACGATTATTATTACGTCCTTTCTTTTTATTCCCTCTTGGTTGTTGGTTAGCATTCAGGACGATTAGCGATTGCAAAGAACGTACATCCTCCGACTAAGTGGGATTGGAGGACACAAATGAGGTTGGCCCTCCTATAGAAGAGTTTAGAGACAAGTCTTTCAAATGGCTTGTCACCGATTCTGCATATTTCACATTGACGGAGCCCACAATGTTATCGACATGAGGCCCGAGATTCTATATAGGGTCATAGTTTGACCTCGATGTATTAGGAAGAATATCGTATAACATCCCAGACTGAGCATATATAATATATAACTGTTGGGATTTAAAAATCACTTCTTCCTCAGAAGTAACCCCGGATGTAGACACATCCTTCAAAATATAAGGTAGGAGAGATTTAAGGAACCACTCTAGAAAATATTCTGGGGGTATGTAGGCCTTGATCAACCTCTTTCGTCTATGCCACTCTTGTATGTGATCTGAGATATGAGTGGCCTTGTCCTGACGAAAGGTCGACAAAATGTTGTTGCCAACATCGTAACGATCCGACAATTGGAAGTGGTTGAGGAAGACTAAAGCAAATTGATTAAAATTTCTTTATGCCCCCCCTAGGTAGCTCGATATACCATTTTGCGGAAACCCCTGTGAGGGTGCATTGAAACAATCTTAACCGAATAGAATCATCGTTAAGGGAATTCGAAGAGCACCAAAGGTGAAAAGTGGTAACGTGATCACCAGTATCCTAACCAGTTATTCCCTCAGAATTTGGAATATATGAAGGAAGATTAGTGGGGACGGAGGGCCATGAAAGATCATGATGCACAAGGTCATTCATTAACTTAGAAAGTTCTGGCAAATTGAGCATGGCCAAAAAAGGGAGACGGGGTTGCGGCATCTGGCCCCAAGATCCCTGGAAAGATTTTGGTTGGGGAATCGCATCCC
Source organism: Picea engelmannii (assembly GCA_009831015.1). Classification (NCBI taxonomy): domain Eukaryota; kingdom Viridiplantae; phylum Streptophyta; class Pinopsida; order Pinales; family Pinaceae; genus Picea; species Picea engelmannii. The sequence goes on along the minus strand of ML794753.1, from coordinate 236,467 downwards.
ATCCAGGGTTCTGGTAGGCACCATGGCCCTATCCGAGATTATAAGATCCTCCTCCAGACTGATTCATAAGGGGTTGGTTGGGAACCATTCCAGTGGGAATTTTCCGATGAGGATTGTAAAAAATGCTCCTAGATGGAGTGCCTCTAGGTTGGGGGTTTCCCAAGGTATGAAACTGACCTTCTCTGGGTGTGAATACAAAGGATAAAGGTGGATTCTTTATGCCAAATGTGTTGGTCGGAATCATTATAGAGGAGGTGGGCGTAAAGGATGGAACATGAGTAACAAATTGTTCACCAGGTTGGTTACTCCATCCAAAAGAAACAAGATTAGACCTGGGATTAAGAGGAGGAATGCCTCCAACGGTAAGATTCGTTTGAGTGACATGAGTACCACCAAACTAGAATTGCATTTGTGGAAGAGTTGTTCCCCCAATTCCAATGCTAGTATTTGTACCATCCACTGGGATGGAGTTTGAAAATTGCGATGTGAAGTTTGGAATACCATAGGAAAAAAGGACTGGAGGCCATAGGGATGGACTGAACATTATAGCCCGATGGGTAAGAAATATACCCAAAGGGGTTCATCGATATAGGTTGAGTATTCACTATAGGATGGGAAGAGGTGATGATAGGAACCTTTGGCACTAAAACCATTGTGGTTGAAGGTGTTGAAGGGGTACTGTTAACTATAGTAGGTATGGGAGTCGAAGGGATCCTAGTATCTTGCTGAATCGATTCAATACTCATCCTTGTATGATCACAAGTCTGATAAGTGGAGGTGTTTGTACCACGTTTGATAACTTTACACCTTTTAGAAGGCAAAGACTCAAAATGAGGTGGTAACTGTAACAAGCAGCAAGACCTACAGGGAATCTGGTTTGGCTCCACAATGACTCAAGACTCGATATATAGAAAAAAAAAATCCTAAGGCCAACTAGTAATCAAAGAGCACACCAAAAATAATCAAATGAACAAAATGCACACAAACAGGATGAAGTGGTTGAAAGGGGCCTCCCTCTCTAAATTAGGTATGCCTCACCCAAGAGGGACCTGAGACTCCTCTGCTAAATACCAAAGGTATCAGAATTAGTTATAAGGGCCCTCTTGGGATTAACAACCAGTCGGTCAAATCCCCCCAGAGAGGTAAGCCTCCATAAAGGCTATGTGTTGTCTGAGCCTTATTTGACCTAGGGTACCTACATAATAACCCATGCAAGTAACCTATGTGGTATCTAAGTCAAGAAACTAAGCAGCCACGATATAAATGATGCATAGGAAAACAGTCCAAATTCAAGTCCACCGTATGCATAGGGTAACAAAACCCAAAACCTTGAAATCACTACCTCTCACAGAGGTAAGGGTACTAGCAAGATCCCCATATTTGAATAGATACCCAAAAATATATATGATGCTAAGAAGGTATCGGGGGGATATCCCTTCAAACAACCTCATGCGACCTCATGCTTAACTCCGGTGTAAGTGGAGCCTACTGATATTACCGATTATACAATGTGTTTCTCCACTCCCTTAGTCAGACACATATGTTGATTTAATAGCCTTGGAGAAGTTTACTCACAAAATCCTATTCGAAGGCTCTAAATCCTAAGCTAGTTTGTGCACCCTAGAAAAATAAAATTGCTACTAATCAATTTTAAATTATAGAGTTATTTTTAGTGGCCTTTCTTACTAAAAATGGTGAGGTTGTAAAACTAATGATGTTATGACTCAACAAGTAAAATAAATGAATATGAAAACAATGCAAATTCCTAACTTCAATTCTCAATAAATGATATGCTTTTCAAAAATCAAATTCTCAATTCAGTTCTACAATTCTAAAAGAAAATACAATTTTTCTTTACATGTACTAATATCAATGATAAGGACTCTAAAGATCAAATGCCAATAATGTAAAATGCCTAATATTTTTTTATTTTCAATATAAAGGAATGAAAATTCAAGGATTGAACAACAGCTTGATACAAAAACTCTATTGTGTGTAAAGAGAGACAAACCAAGTAGGATATCAAGAAGCAAAGCACCCAACCCAAGATACAAGGACAATCAAATAAAAAGGATGATGATCAAGGAACTGCCCAAAAATTCAACCAAAAAAGGTTTCCTGTCATGCCGCAGATACTTAACAGTCATAAGGGAAACCTAAGAAGACTCAACAATGATCAAAACCTGCCCAACAACCATCAAACCCAGCAACCAAACAACAAAGGGTGATGTACGTGACTGTTCAAGGGAAAAGCATTTATATACACTTCTTGTATAAGGACGCCATGCATATGTATGCGATTGTCAGGAAAAAACCCGCATATATGTGTCAAAGAACAACCAGGCTAAGGAGAAGGATAAGAAACTCAGACCCAGAATGAACAAAGGTTTTCAATCAGTCATACAACAATAAACTAAATATAAACAAGATAAATCTAAGGATAAAAACACTCCAAACACCGAAAAAGAATATTTTATCCCTAGTATGGTCGCCAATTTTGTTACGAGGAAAATCTGTCTATGGATTGTTGGTTGTGGAGGCTGATTATCATCCTAATTTATAGGTCTTTTACTTTCAGCCGTGTTTATACCCCATGAAGTATTTACACCCCAAAAGTATGAACACTCTTCCATGCAGGGGAGTGCAGAGGGGGGGTACCCCCTCTGCGGGGTCCGGGGGTCCTATCCCTCGAGCTGGGGGGTCTGGGGGCAAGCGGGCCCCCAGCGGGGGTTCGGGGGCAACGTCCCCCGAAGCAAAAATTTCCTTATAAAAGTATATTGTAATTTCATTGTAAATCTAGACCGTTCATTATAAGGTCGCAGATCTAACGATAGAGATTATGTTAGGTTTTTTTTCCCTAGAAGGCAACCCTCTTTTATGAGGGAAATGTATTGCGGCTATGGTTGATGGTGAATATTATATTCTGAGAGAGGATACTGTGAGAGAAAGAAGAGGAAGTTACAACGGGTTTTGTTGTAGGTTGTATCCCTTCATTTGCTGGATAATAATAAAGGAAGGACCTGGCAATTTCTCTAGTGGACGTAGCCCACAATGGGTGAACCATGTAAATCTGTGTCTCTCTTGTATTGTGTGTCTTCTGTGTTTTGTTTCTGCATTTGTTTTATTTTATTGTTCTGCGGTCCTGTTTTTCTAACATGGATAGGGGTAAACCACAACAGATGGAAATGACTGCAGAAATAAACTCTAATCTCAGGTATGATATATAAACAAATATGCTAGCAAGACAAGATAAAAGGCCTACCTCGTCCAAACGTTCGATGAAGTCCACCATTGAGCACTTGACACAAAGAAATACACCTGCAACTTGTCCTCAAAAACCAAGAAACACAAGCATATGGTAACAATATATGATGTATCACATTCAATAGAATAATCCATCAACATTCATAATGAATATGCCCATGGAATAACAATTTAAATATTTGCAAGATATTAATTGGATGAGAAAAGAGTATTTCTATTAAAATGTAATCAATAGAAGTGAATGAATTACAAACTTTCATGTCAGCACGGTTCAGAACCAAGAAACTAAGTTCCTTCCAACTAGGCCTCCACCACTTCAATCCTCCACCAAAGGAAATATCATATAAGAGAGACAATGAGGTTCTCAATCAAGAAGGGAAGAGCTTGGGGGATGAACAATGTGTTCACAATTAAAAGGACACAGGGATGCATAATCAATATGAAGTGAATAATTTCTCCAGAGTAACTTTTCTCTCAAAGTTGAATTCTTCTCCTATTTTCCATAGCTCAAATTTGTCCCATTTGTAGCCTTCAAGTGGAAATGAAGGTTTGCTTCAGAACGTTTCCAGTATATGGAAGGTCAAGGATCATGGATCTCATGATGTGACATGGAAACTCAACACCATTTTTTAATTTTAGGCACAAATCCCAATGTACGTGGGAAATAATGGTGTGACCTGCGTATACACATGTTGTACTATAGGTAGGGAGCATATATGTGGAAAAATAATGTTTTTAGCTCCAGGAATTGAAAGAAGGGACTTCAAGTCTGCATAGGGAAATGGAAAAATGACTTATGTGCAAGTTTTCATAGGGTGACGCAAATATTGCTATAACACTTCTATGCAATTGGAGTAGTCTCTAAGTTCATGAAGGAGTTTCATGAGATACATTGGAAGGCCGCAAATTGTATCCTTCGATATGTATAAGGAACCATCACCTTGTGGATTCATTATGAAGCTGACTCTACACCGGACCTCATAGGGTTCAATGATTTTGACTAGGCTGGAGTGTAACGTCCCTCGGCCATCCACAAGTCGAGGAATGCCACTCCAGAACAATATCTCATGCTCTGACACTAGTTGGTAACATCCCCAGACTTAAACAGGTTGGGCCATGATACTCTAGGGAACTCTTTCGTTCTCTTACTGCAGAACATATAGTAACATACCCAGTAATCAACTGAGCTATTCCATATAAATTTTCTATTCAAACTGCATGCAGCTTTAAACATATACATACAACACTCTTGCAGAATATTTACATATAAACATAAACAAACAACTACATTCTATAATATACGACTTTATATTGAAATAACAGTAACCATATATATGCAACATATACAAGAAAATACCCATAAACATACAGGCAATTATAATCACATATATGATCAACCATAACATAAGCATGTAAATAACAATGCAGCATATCATTTTATCATATGATTGGTACTTATATTGGAAAGATTTTCACCAACTGAGTACAGACTGTCCACAAACCTCCCAGCCTTAGACTACAATGTTCATCACTCTCAACAGTGAGTCACCCCTGAGTTGGGATTGAACTCCACCTGGGTAAACGATTCCTAACCAGGATAAGGCTCATGGACAACAGGAAAGATTTTGTCTCAGGTGCTCACTCAAATAACAGCCTACAACCTCTCATTCCCCACATGCATGTCCCACCCAAGGAAGTGTGCCCATTCTCTGCTTAACAATCCCTCGACTGTCCCACTTCCCTTCCGGGGCTTCAACAACAGGTTGGATCGGAAATCTCAAAGCACTGTAGCTGTAGTTTAGCACCTTCAGGAATAAATCCCCAATAATTCTCTCGCTTGGAGAATTGCTCATGAGCCTGACAACCCTCTTCTTCAAACCCACTCCAAGCTAACCAGGTACACCCACCAGAAAAGGTTATGGGAAATAGGCTCGGATATGGTGAAATGGATATCTCAAGGAGAACTGACTGCGTGAGTGAAAATGGTCATGGAATTATTCACTGGATAACTGAGTGATGGAACAAATCACTGTGAAACTCATCATGAAAGTGATGGTGAGAATGCTGGTCAAGCTGTTGGTAAGAATCCCCATGAAAAAGTGACCAAAAGAGATAAGTCCCCACAATATGAATGCATGTCCCTAACTTGACACTTGTCATTTCGGAAGTTACTTTGGTCCACTTGTCCCCAACCTTAGAACTTAGGATAAAATAATTATGCATACTTTATGCTTTAGGAAATATTAATATAATATTCCTTTTTGGCTTAAGCTCTCTAGATTAGCCCTTTCCCTTGACTTTTGGCCCTCTATTTCCCTAACTGGTGAAGTTCAGTTCCCCATCTCTTTTGTCATGGTCGGTCTGCATGCAACAATGTATTTTATATTAATCATGAGACATGTACAAAATAAGCGCATTGGCCTTTAACATCTAGATGTTCTGGCCTAATACCAAAACATAAGCATCCCAAATTATAATAACTGTCTCACCAACCTATAACAAATATCATATACACAAGGCTCGTTGTCCTCCATATTGTGCACACTTTAGTTACTGTGGGCAGTATTTGAGAATGTGCATACTACATCATTTTACTGCGCAGTTCATGCACACACTATGCCATGGAAAGGGCATTAAAAAATGATGTCAAAACAACTCACCAGCTTAAGTAGACTTATATTAAAGTTACAATTGGGTTCAGTTGAGGGATATTACAATCCCCTCCCCTTATTTATTCACTATCCTCAGTGCATCATATACCCATATACAATAGAGTTTTCAAAAATCTTCAAAAAGATGTGGGTATTCTGTCCGCATTGCATCCTCATGCTCCCAAGTAGCCTCTGCAGGACCGTACCAGGTCCATTGGACCTTTACAATCCTTATGGTTTGGTTTCAGAGTTGGTTGACTTTTCAGTCCAAAATGCACACCAGATGCACTTGAAAAGCGCCTTCTTGCTCCACCTGAATCACATTCTAATCAATAACATGATTAGCATCAGGTATATATTTCTTTAGCAATGATACATGGAAGACAATATGAATAGACATAGATACAGGCAATGCAATCATATAAGCAACTGGACCAATCCTCTCTAGGATTTCAAATGGCCCACAAAATCTGGTTACCAACTTGGCGCATCTTCCCAGCTTCAGGGAACTCCTGTTAGCTTTTACTTTCAGGAAAACATGATCACCCACTTTGAATTCGCTGTGGGTTCTATTCTTATCGGCATAACTTTTATGTCTATCTTGGGCATCTTTTAAATTCTGCTTAATTTTTATCATTTGGTCCTCCATCTCCTTGAGAAATTCTGGCCCAACTACTGTCCTATCAACTGGATTATCCCAACTCACTGGAGTATTGCACTTTCTATCATAAAGTTCTTCAAATGGGCTCATCTTCAATGATGCCTGATGCCCATTGTTGTAAGCGAATTCTACCAAGTGTAGGTAGTCTTCCCATTTCGATGGTTTGTCCATCACATACATTCTCAGTATATCTTCTATCACTTTGTTCACCCTCTCTGTCTGTCAATTAGACTTAGGATGATAAGTTGTACTAAAGTTCAGATTCGTTCTGAATCCTTTGAATAATCCTTTCCAAAAATTCGAGGTGAATTTCAGGTCTTTGTCGGACACAATTGTTTTAGGAATCCCGTGCAATCGTGCCACTTCATTCATGAAAATATCAACAACATTTGTTGCCTTGTGAGTAGTTTTCAGTGGAATAAAATGGCCAGCTTTCATAAGCTTCTCCACCACCACCATGATCGAATCATGCAACTTGCCTATTCTAGGCAATCCCATAATAAAATCCATTGTCACCACTTCCCACTTCCATTCAGGAATGGTTAAAGTTTGCATCCAGTCTGTTGGGTGCCTATTCTCAGCTTTAACTTTCTGGCATTCCATACATCTAGCGATGTATTCAGAGATCTCTCTCTTCATACCTGGCCAAAAGTAATGGCTCTTGATCGCTGCCACGATTTTCTGATATCCAGGGTGCCCTGCATAAGGAACATTATTCATTTCAAGCAAAATCATATGTTTCAAGTCCTACACATTTGGAACAAAATTTTTTTTCTTGTGCAACAATATTCCATCTATTCCCAAATTATAATTATCCACCTTTTGTGGAATCTTACTTTGTTGTAGCATTGCTACCAATTCTCTGTATTGAATATCTTCTTTTAATATCAATTTGATACATGCTAATGGTTGTATCATGTAATTCATGCACCTTCCTACTAAGTGCATTGACCACTTTATTCTCTTTACCCTTGATATGCTTTATATCAAAGTCATATTCGCTTAGAAATTCTAACCATCTGTTGTGCTTAGCATTTAGATTTGGTTGATCAAATAATTATTTCAGACCATTGTGGTATGTTCTTAGCTCAAACCTCTTTCCCATGAGGTAGTGTCTCCATTTCCTCAAGGCATGCACTATGGTTGCCAACTCCAAATCATGAGTGGCATAGTTTCTTTCATGATCCTTCAACTTTCTTGATTCATAACATATGACAAACCCATTTTGACTGAGGACTCCACCAAGTCCTTCATTACATGCATCGGTGCATACGATGAAGTCTTCATCTGGGTATGCGATCCTTAATATTGGAGCACTTGTCAATAATTGTTTCAAGTGTTGGAAACTCTTCTCGCAATCCAATGTCCACTGAAACTTCGCTCCCTTCCTTTGCAAGGAAGTGATTGGGTGTGCAATCTTTAAGAATCCTTCAATAAATATTCTGTAGTAGCCTGCAATACCCATGAATGATCTCACCTTTGTCACATTCTTCGGCATTGACCATTCTCTAATGGCCTCTATCTTCTTAGGATCCACAACTATCCCATCCTTTGAAATGATATGCGCCAAATAATGAATCTGTTTTTGATAAAATGAACAATTTCTCAATTTGGCATCAATTTATGCTCCCTTAATACTTGCAACACCATCCTCAAATGATGTTCATGCTCTTCCTCTGACTTGGAATATATAAGAATGTCATCCAAAAAGAAAATGACAAAATTTTCCAAATACTCTCGGAAAACACCATTCATTAAGCACATGAAAACAATAGTGCATTTGACAACCCAAATGCCACCACTATGAACTCATAATGACCATACCTTGTCCTAAAGGGGGTCTTGCTAATATCTTTTTCTTTAATCCTTACCTGATGGTATCCTGATCTGAGATATATCTTTCAAAATATCTTTGCATCCTTCAATTGATCAAAGAGGTCATCAATCCTTGGCAGAGGATACTTGTTCTTAACAATCACTTTATTCAACTCTCTGAAGTCAATGCACAATATTAGTGTTCCATATTTATTTCTCACAAACAAGATTGGGGCACCCCAAGGTGACATGCTTGGGCGTATATACCGCTTCTTCAAAATTTCTTCAAGTTGCATTTGCAACTCCTTCAATTTTGGTGTACTCATTATGTAAGGAGTCTTTGATACTGGCGATGCTCCAGGCATTACATTTATAGAGAAATCAATGTCTCTCCTTGGGGGTAGTCCGGGTACCTCCTTGAAAACATCTTCAAAATCTTCCAGGACTACATAATCCTCCAAATTTGGCACCTTATCTCTAGGTGTCTCTGCCAAATGAGCTACAATTATTTGACACCCTTTTCTGTAACATTTCTTCAGCTGCAATGCTGAAATTTCTCTAATGGTTACTTCCCTGGGAATTCCTTGTACTTTCCTTAGTTTCCATTCCTCATCCAGGCAAGTAAATGCTTTGTTTTGAAAGTCTAAGAGAGTGTGATGTTGGTCCAACCAAACCATCCCAACTAGATAGTCATAGGAACCTAAAGGAAAGATGTTTAAATTTTCCTTAGTGTTCAGTCCATTCATGTATATGAGGCATGACTTAACCATCTCATTAACTTTTCTTCTGGCTTCAGTAGTCAGTTGCACCAACTAGGATTTTCCATGCTTTCTTCTTGGAAATTTAAATTTTTCCACCATCTTAGGGTTTATATAACTATGAATAGCTCCTAAATCAGTTAAAATAACAATGGTTTGGTTGTTGATCATACCTTCCACTTCAATCATGTGGGACTGATACTCTTCTTGCTTGTTTTCCAAGGCTGCATAAATCCTTGGCACATATCTTCCCATTTCCTCCACTATTTCAGCTTGTTGTACATTGTGAACAACCCTTCCTTTTTCACCTCTGTGAGGACAATCTTTGAACCTGTGATCTCCTTTACAACCCCAATATTCCATAGGTGGTTTCCTTGGCCCTTGACTCCCTGTGTCAATCGTTTTGGGTCCTTTAGGCGTTTGTTGTCCTTGTGTATTATTTCTGAAGAATGGTGTCTTAGCTCCCTTCTTCCTCTGATCCATATTGAATTTCTTATTGTCTTCCCAAGCCTTTTGGAAAGCTGGCCTTGCTTTCTGTTGATCATATAGGCATTTAGCTCTCCTTATGGTATCTTCTAATGTATTGGGATCATCATACTGGATTTTGTCACTAATGAATGGTGGAAATCCACTCAAATACCTTAGAATTTTGACTGTCTCATCCTTGATGAAAGAGACATACTTCAAAAGTTCCATAAACCTTCTCTCATATTCATCTATGGTCATACTTCCAAGCTTGAGTTCAAAGAAATCTTTCATTTTCTTGTCATAGTATCTCTTAGTCAAGTATTTCTTCTCAAAATACTTCTTGAATTCCCTCCAAGTAACACTTTTCTCTTCAATGTGTTACACCTGCACAAGTTGATCCCACCACATGGAGGCCTTTCCTTTGATTTGATAGATAGCAATTCTACCTTCTGCATGAGAAGAAAAATTATGCAATTGAAAATACTTTCTCATTCCCATCAACCATGTTTCTGCATCTTCATCCTTCTTGTGCTCACCATCAAATGTAGGAGGCTTGATTTTGTTCATTTCTCCTCGCAGCTCATCCACCCTAGACCTCTTATACCTTCTGACAGTGGATAGACTTGAGTTGTTTCCTTCTCTCTCATTGGAATGCCTTGGGGAATGATGGTGATGTCTACTAACACTTTTTTCTTTTCTTTTCTCATCGGAAGGCTTGTGACTTCCATATTTTCTTGAGCCACTCTCCTTAACCAATTTATTTTCTATTCTATTCAAGCCCTCCAATAATTTCATGTTGAAGTCATCCTGCTATGCTTTGGCTCTCATAAGCCTTTCATTATCATATTTATAGTTTTGGACATCCTTATACAAATTCTTAATGGTCTCAACCATATTCATGTTTTCATTCCTTTCTTCTCCATGTCCGTTGGAGTTCGTTCCTTCAATGCCCAAATGGACATCCACCCCTCTGCTCTCATCTTGCTGACTGTAATTCCCCTATGCTTCTTCCATTCCTATGGAATCTGCACTGGTCTGATATGATCTAGTTGTTGTTAATTCTACAAAACGTCCAGCCATCAAAACTTATCAGGATAACAATTCAACGATTCAAGAGAAATATGAACCATTTTGGTTCAATATAAATATCAGAATTATCTCTCCTGATTTCCTAGTGTTATCACCATGACAATTCTAGATAAGACCCAAGTCTTGAAAACATAGACACGCAGTACCTTCAGAGATACATATGTGCAAGAAGGTGGTTTTCTGAAACAACTTTCACCAAGATGTGGTATCATGTGTTTCAACATGTCAAATCCACCACTCGTGGAGCAGGCGATGGCTAGTAAAATCACCCCATTTCACTCGTTCGATACTTCGTAGCCATGTGACGTCAGCTGAACGCCTCTATGTAATGAAATCAAAAGATAATCATTTGAAATGTATTAGCCGAGCATGGAAACCCAACACTCTTGTACATAGTCCATCTGCGCTTCATAATTGGAATTCTATAACTATCAATCCTCAAGTATGAATGTATCTGCATATCCATAACCGAAGTAATCTCCAAATTGCTCAACTTTCTTCTCTCTGTAAAATAATTTCGGTATCCACAACCTGAGATAGATGGATAAGGCTAAATCCAGTGAGAGTGGTTATTAGGGAAACATGCTAGACCTTCCTGAGAATAAGGAGGAAAGGGTTCTTGTGCACATTCTATAGACTAAATTCCACACAGAGTTGGCTATAGAGTCTGTTAAGAACCAAACATCAATATAGCATAGAAAAACCTCAGAAAAAGTACTCAATGCCTTGAAAAAGAGATAATTTCAGATAATAAGCCTCTTCGAGGGGGCAACCTCCTTTTACCCCACTTAAATGTTCAAGTACAAGATGATTCAAAATGAAAATGTCTCCTTGGTATATATAGGAGACTAGGAGGTATAATTACAACTAATGGTCTAAAGACAACATAAATAAAATAACATTACTAATATAATCTGCCCCAATTAAGGGGTAATGAGCCAATATTAGGGCTTAACATGCCCCTCCCCTTGAGAGAAGTGTTGTCCGCAACGCTTGAGTAACTCTGGATGCTTCTGTATAAAAGACTCATCTTCCCGAGTGGAATCTTCAGCCGATAGTTTCCTCCATTTAATGAGATACTATGAAATGGATCTACTCCTCAGCTGGCGAATTCTTGTGTCAGTGATGGCTTTAGGATCCAATGTGATTTTTCCTTCCTCATCAAGTTTTGGAAATATAATTTGAACTGGGAACTTTTCGCCTATAACCTTCTTTAAGCATGAAACATGGAAAACTGGGTGTACTCATGAAGATGCAGGCAGCTCCAATTTGTATGCCATTGTACCAATCTTTTGCAGCACCTTATAAGGGCCATAGTACTTTGGTGATAATTTATTATCCTTCTTGGCTTGCTTGAGGGACATCTGTTTGTATGGTTGTAGTCTTAAAAACACCAAATCCCCTACTTCAAAACTTCTTTCACTACGATGTTGATCTGCTTGTTGTTTCATGCGATTATGTGCCATGGTCAGGTTGTCCTTTAAGATTTGTAGAACTTGTTGTTGATTCTCGATGTGATCTTCCACTGCTTGAACCTTAGATTTTTATTTTAGAGAAGAAGTGATGAAAGGAGGGTGGTATCCTTAAAGTGCCATAAATGGTGTCATTTTTGTTGTAGTATGAAAGGAAGTGTTATACCACCATTCTGCCAAGGGTAACCATTTGAACCATTGTGTTTGTTTATCAGAGATAAAGCAACAAAGGTAACCTTCCAGGCATTTTTTCACTATCTCGGTTTGTCCATCAGATTGAGGATGATAGGATGAGCTATGAGCCAATTGAGTACCCAAACAAGAAAATAATTCTGTCCAAAAATGTCCAATGAAGATGGGATCTTTGTCACTTACAACAATCTTTGGGCTACCATGTAGCTTTTGAACTGTCTCCATGAATGTGGTGGAAAATGTACTAGTTTTGAAGGGATGAGAGAGTGCACAAAAGTGTGTGTACTTGGTCAGTCTATCAACAATCACCATGATTACACTCTTTCCTTTAGACTTTGGTAACCCTGTGATGAAATCCATGGAAACCTCCTCCCAGTGCTGACTTGGGAGGGATAATGGTTGTAAAAGACCTGGGGTCTTAATTGTTTCCACCTTATTTTGTTGGAAAACCAAACATTCTGCCACAAACGTTTGAACATTAGTTTAAGGCCATCCCAAAAAAAATCCTTCTTGACTCTATGGTAGGTTTTCAAAAATCCCGAGTGCCCTCCTACTGGATAGGTGTGCAATTCCAATAGTACCTTTTGTTTGAGTTGGGAGTTCTTACATAAATATAAGCGATTTTTGTACCATAGTGAATCATTTTTCCAGGTAAATGTATCTGATGCATTGGAATCCTGTTGCAACCTTTGAATGAGAGTCCACACTTTTTCGTCATTCTTCCATTCATCCCTTGCTTATATTATCCAATCAGGTTGGATGATCGAGATAGCACAGAGAAAGGCCTCAACATCTTCATCCTTTCTTGAGAGT
>ML794753.1:210656-221309 GCA_009831015.1 Picea engelmannii | reverse complement strand
TCATCTGGAATATCGGTTACCTTTATATTCAATCTTTGGAAGTTCTCAATGTGCTCGGTAACTGAACCCTTTTGCTTGAGATTTATCAATTGGCTAAAGAAGGTATTGCTCATTGTATCCTCATAGTGTGATATCATTTCTTCTATGAAAATCGCCCAAGTGACTTGCAAGAACAAAGACATCGATACCATACAAATTGATTAGGATCTAAATATAAAGAAGTAATTTGTACCTTTTGTATATGTGGCACATTATGGAGATCAAAGAATTGCTCCATCTGAAGTATCCATGTGATTGGGTCCTTGCCATCAAACTTCCTCATATCAATCTTAGGAACGTGGTTGGTCTTCAAACCAAAGTTGGNCCTCATCATGAATTTCATGGGATGCATTTTCACTTTCAGGTGTCTTCTCTATTACGAAATTTTTCAATACTTCCATGATCTCCCCTTTTAAACCATCCATCTTAGTATCCAACTTAGCTTCCATTGAGTCCATCATCTCTTGTAGTTCATATTTTGTTACTATCTTATTTTGTAAATCATTTATGTCCCTACGCATTTCTTCACCTTCATCAAGAGTCCAAGTAGGGTTTTCTGGAGGCTTAGTTGGTGTAGAAGTTCCCTTTTTGGGTGGCATGTTGGCCAGGTATCACTTTTGAACCTTGATTTTGAGGTGGTTCTACTAGACAATATTTCTTCTATTGTATCTCCCAAGTTTCAACTCTTCTGGGTATGAAGATTTCTTTTATGTAGTTATCTGATATTTCTTCTCTACAATTCCATAGGTCTGATCAAAATAATTTTGGCCTTTCCAGGAGATCTCACTTGTATAGCGTGCCTCGCCCAAAATAATTGATATAAAATTCTGAAACTCGCACCAGAAATATTATAGACTATCCACAATCCAATGAAACTAGTCCCACTCAATTTGGATACCCTAGGAAGAAGTTATGATTGTTTTACCTGGAACAACTTCTTGAGACTAGTCAATAGGACTAGTCAGATACCCTATCTTACACAAGGTGTATCTACACATTTAAGATAACCCAGAAGATAAAAATTTTACCACAGATATATTTCTAATTTCTATAAATATACTCCAGATTTCAGGGTCTGAAACATTACAGAAATTTTTTTATAGAGAAAATTCCACAATGACTCAGTTCAGGATGATTCTAGAACCCTATCTTGTATAGGTTGTATCTCCGAAAGTGTAAGGCCTCAGGAGCTTAATTTTGAACCCATAGTACCTTGATCCATATAATAAATAACCTTCAATCCATTCCTTTTGAAACATTGTAGAAAAAAAATTATAGCTAAAATTCCAAGGTGTCTCGGATGTAGCAGCGAAACCCCAAGACCTTGAGCTCTAATACCATATGTTAAGAACCAAACATCAATATAGCATAGAAAAACCTTAGAAAAAGTACTCAATGCCTTGAAAAAGAGATAATTTCAAATAATAAGACTCTTCCAGGTGGCAACCTCCTTTTACCCCACTTAAATGTTCAAGTACAAGATGATTCAAAATGAAAATGTCTCCTTGGTATATATAGGAGACTAGGAGGTATAATTACAACTAATGGCCTAAAGCTAACTAAATAAAATAACATTACTAATATAATATGCCCCAATTAAGGGGTAATGAGCCAATATTAGGGCTTAACAGACTCACAGTTGGAAGTTAGACTGAATCCCACTATGAAGGATTTAGTCATCAACATGCCATCCGTTAAGAAGAAAAGGAGCAAGTGGCAGAAGAAGGAGGAATCCATGGTTGAAATGGCCGAAAGTGTTGGAGATAATCAACCGGTCCTATTAGATTCTTCAAAGGAGGAGATCGTTAAGTTGAAGTGAGTCTTCAACTAACATTAAGTATGTTTAAGTGAATTTTTGAACAGCTGGTAGCAGAGGTAAGGAGCACCAGAGACGACAGGCATGATCTTAAACGACCCTTTTTACAACAGGATAATTGCTATCATCCCCCTTTTTGTAATTTTGTGATTAATACGATTATATAAATACAGAAGAGGATTTTGGATTGTTTATTACAAAATTCTATCTGGTGGTGTTATGAGTCTTGTTTTCTTTTATAGTATGTTTTTCTTGTAATCTTATATTTCACTTCCATCTGTCTAAATCGGAGGAACATAAAACTCGGAATTCCTTTTAATTAAAGCTTCGATGCGGTTGTGTGTTTCTTTTTCTTCTAATATTATGCAAATTAAAATCAGATTCATCACCTTCCAAACGACTTTACGCGCACTAAACTTCGACCTGTACATTTATATTTATCGTGCATAGCAATATCACAAGGTAAAACACTTTTCTGCGCACCTATATCCACTATGGATTTCTTCTCCATCGCGCCGACAACTTGTGCACACTAATTTTGCATTGTGCGCCAATATCCACTGTCCATAGTTTTGGTATCGTGCAATGATACTCCACATTCATTTATCCCTATGCATTGCACCATGTCAAAGTTCAATAGGCTCCATCGCGCACAATAATCTACATGCACCATTGAATACACTATCACGAGACAACTTATACTCATACTATGCACGTACCAACAAAACTCCTTTGTTTTATGCAATACTTGCGCACCCCATGTGCACATTACTATGTACGTGCTCACCGCATAAGGTTAAATTTAGTGTGTTCATCCGCACATAATGATATTTCATGCGACACCACAATTTACAACCCACACTTGCACACCAATGTTTTCCATGCAGTGCAAAAATTTACCATGCGTGCTAGCATGCCAACATTTTCCATGGACACTCCGTGACTTGAATTTTGGTCACTTCGAAGTTACTCTTCTGTGAATATTCGCTTTAACTGAACCCTTCTGGCCCATCCAGGCTCAGTGTTGAAACTGAAGCTCTGATACCAATTTGTAACATCCCCTAGCCACCCAGAGGCCGGGGAATGCCACTTTAGAGAAATCTCTCATGCTCTGACACTAGTTGGTAACATCCCCAGCCTTAAACAGACTAGCCCATGCTACTCTAGGGAACGATTTCGTTCTCTGACTACAGAATATACGGTAACATACCCAGTAATCAATTGAGCTATGCCACATAAATTTTCTCTTCAAACTGCATGCAACTTTAAAAATATACATACAACACTCTTGCGGAAGCTTTATATATAAACATAAACAAAAAACTACATTTTGTAATATGTGACTTTATGCTAAAATAATATTAACCATAGATATGCAATATATACAGGAAAATACCCATAAACATACAGGAAATTATAATCACATATATGATAAACCATAACATAAGCACGTAAATAACAATGAAGCATATCATTTTATCATACGATTGGTACTTATCTTGGAAATATTGTCACCAAATGTGTACAGACCGTCCACGAACCTCCCAGCCTTAGACTACACTGTTCATCACTCTCAATAGTGAGTCACCCCTGAGCTAGGACTGAACTCCACCCATGTAAAGGGTTCTTAACCAGGATAAGGCTCGTGGACAACAGGAAAGACTCTGTCTCAAGTGCTCAATCAACTAACAACCTACAACCTCTCATTCCCCACATGCCTGTCCCACCCAAGGAAGTGTGCCCCTTCTCTGCTGAACAATCCCTCAACTACCCCACTTCCCTTCCAGGGCTTCAGCAACAGGCGGGACCGAAAGTCTCAGAGAACTATAGCTACAGTTTAGCACCTTTGAGAATCAATCCCCAACAATTATCTCGCTTGGATAATTTCTCACAGGCCTGACAACTCGCTTCTTCAATCCTGCTCCAAGCTAACCAGGTACACCCATCGAAAAAGGTTATGGGAAACATGCTCGAATATGGTGAAATGGATGTCTCAAGGATAACTGACTGCGTGATTGAAAATGGTCATGGAATTATTGACTGGATAACTGAGTGATGGAAGAAATCACCGTGAAACTCATCGTTAAAGTGATGGTGAGAATGATGGTCAAGCTGTTGGTAATAATCCCCGTGAAAAAGTGACCAAAAGAGCTAAGTCCCCATGATATGAATGCATGTCCCTAACTTGACACTTGTCATATCAGAAGTTACTTTGGTCCACTTGTCCCCAACTTTAGAACTTAGGATAAAATAATTATCCATACTTTATGCTTTAGGAAATATTAATATAATATTCCCTTTTGGCTTAAGCTATCTAGCTTAGCCCTTTCCCTTGACGTTTGGCCCTCCCTTTCCCTAACTGGTGAAGTTCAATCCCCCATATAATTTATCTTGGTTGGTCTACGTGCGGCGATGTATTTTATATTAATCATGAGACATGTACAAAATAGGCCCATTGGCCTTTAACATCTAGGCGTTCTGGCCTAATACCAAAACATAAGCATCCTAGCTTATAATAAATGGCTCACCAACCTATAACACATATCATATACACGAGGCTTGTTTTCCTCCATATTGCACACACTTTAGTTACTACGCGCAGTATCTGAGAATGTGCATACTACATCATTTTACTGCGCAGTTCATGCATACACTATGCCATGGAAAGTGCATTACAAAATGAAGTCAAAACAACTCACCATCTTAAGTACACTTATATTACATTTACAATTGGGTTCGATCAACGGATATTACATGGAGACAATATTGATTGCAAGTCCACATATAGTTACTCACTTAGTCTTAGTTTCAGGCCTATATGTTGGTCGAGAAAGAAGCACAATGCTATTTATTTATCTTCAGCTGAGACATAGTACAGAGGGGTAGTTAGCATAATCATTTAGGCTATGTGGCTACAACATTTTCTCACTGAGTTGGGCATTCATTTTTATCGGTCGATCATCATCTAGTGTGACAACCAGAGCACTCTGAAGTTTTGCATAGATCCAATTCAAAGGCAACGAACGAAGCACATCGAGATCCACATGCACTACATCTGAGACTTAGTACATGAGGTGATCATCAACCTACATTTATGTCCTTTAGCATAACATACTGCACAAATCTTCACCAAGACCTTCACTAAGAAAAAGTTTCATTCTCTGCGTAGTCATCTTGGAGTGAAGGAGACAGTTGCCTAGAAGAGAATGGAACTTCTGGGTCTTGACAACAAGGCCATGTTAGATACCCAAATATAAAAGATATACTAAAATAAAAGAGGAAAGAAGGAAAACCTCATGGGAAAAACCCCTTGGAGTGAAGGACATAGTTTATCCTTTTTGCTAAGGTGACACGACTATAGATAATGGAGAGTTGCTTGATGCTTAGTGTTTTTTACTACAAATATCCAAAGTTATGAATTGTAAGGTTAACTTCCTTGGAAAATGACATCATTTGTTGTAAAATAATGCTTTAAATGCTTTTAATATCATAAGTATCATATAATAAAAGAGATTTGAAGGCTCATCACAATGTTTCATGTTCTTCACTTCTTTTTTACATCTTTGCCAATGCTTTTTGTGATTCTGTTGTTTCATTGTTTGAAAAAGAGAACAGTTCCCTTGGAGACAATTTGTTGCTAATTTAAAATGTTTTATATTTTTTTACATGATGGTTAAACCACATGCAGAGCAATTATACGAAAGATGCAGTGTCACCAAAAGGAAAAGGAATTTATAATGTCAACAGAGCTCTAAAGACTACACAAGAGCATGCTAATATTGGTCATAGTGATCATGAAGAACTCATCAAGCAATGTGTAAAGGACATTGTTGATAGTGGTGTTGAATTTGAGGTAATCAATTTTTTGTTGTGATTGTTAATCTGTCCCAATTTTTTGTCATAAACTTTCATGCTTAAAATGTTCCTTTTGACAAAAAATTATTGCTTGTATTCTTCATAAATTTGAATTCTTAATAAGACATTATTCATACTTTTGAATCTTGTATATTTGTTTTGCATGATGAAACCACATGCATGGAAACTCTACAAAAGAAGCACGATGAAAAGGACAAGTCCTTATCAAAAGAGCTGTGAAATATGCACTAAGTGATCTCAATATTGATAGAGATCATATTGATGTTGAACTCGAGAATAATGAAAAGTATATTCATAGTGGTACTAGTGAACTCGAGGTGAGTGCAATAATTATAAGCTAAATATTAGAATATAATTATTTTAATATTTTTCATATCTCAAAATAATGTGTATTTATTTTTGTTTTTGCAGAAATGTATTGATCATAAACTCCAAGAAGATGACAAAGTAAATTTTTTGGAACCATACGACGATGTTATTGTGGGCATCAGATAGATTCACTCATTATCTATTATACATGGAGTGAAATTGAGTGGATCAGGAGACACAAATGTAAATGTTATAAAGGTCACAAGTAACATAGCCCTTTTTTATGAGGACGAAATAGATGGATCTATTTATTTGGAAGTGAAGGAAGGAAGCTTCACACGACGGCCTTTGAAATATTTGCAAAAAATGTCATAGATGATTTTTATCATAGCCATTGGACAGCTTGGCCCACTTCTTTTATGCAATTGTTTGAATGTATGTTCAGGGATCTTTTATATTTGGTGTATTTGCAGAATTGGAAACTCTCAATGAAAATTGTTTGAATGGATGCATGTTCGAGGATTTTTTTATATTATGGTGTATTTGAAAACTTGGAAACTCTGAGTGTGTGATAGACAGTGACAATACTGTCCTAATTTGATTTTCTATTTATGTAGTAGTTTGAATATATATTAATGTTCATGGATATTTTATTATGATGGGTGTTTTATTATGGTGTATTTTTGGACTTCGATATTTTTTAATATATGTGTGTGTGTGTGTGTGTGTGTGTGTGTGTGTGTGTGTGTGTGTGTGTGAGAGAGAGAGAGAGAGAGAGAGAGAGAGATCATCTTCCAGCTCATCTAAATTGCAATATTATATGTTTTAATTTGATTTTATGTCAGGTTACTTTAGTTTTTTTATCATGATCATGTTATAATCAATCTTTTATCTTTTATTTTAATTTTTAATTTAAGTTTAATACTAATTTATTTAATTTTTAAATTAAGTTTACTACTATGTTTTTTACACAAAATTAATTTATGGTAAATAAAAAATTATTCATATCATTATATAATTAGACATTTACTACTAAACTTGTAGTAAATATAATGATTATGCGACTAATAAACATTATATCAATACACTACCAATTTAAATATTTTAGTGAATCAAAATGACTAAATATACTACTAGTTGATAGTAATAATTGATACAAATGACTAAATTTACTACTTGTTGATGACAATAAATGACTACCACAATTAAATAAATGACTAGTTAATGACAATCAATGACTACACCAATGACTAGATATACTACCAATGGATGGAAATTAGAGAATAAAAATGACTAAATATACTACTAGTTGATGGAAAATTATGATTACAATGACTAAATATACTTCTGGTTTACGAAAAATGATGATTACAATGACTAAATATACTACTAGTTGACGAAAATAAATGATACAAATGACTAAATTTACTACTTGTTGACGACAATAATGGACTACCACGACCAAATAAATGACTAATGAACAACAATTAATGACTAAAAGAATGACTAAAGTTACCACCAAAACAATCAACCAAAACAACCAATAACTGAATAAAATGTTTTAGTCATATATTTGGTCGCATTATATATGTCTGGAAACATACTACTAGTAGTCACGTGACTAAACTTAATCATTTATATGCAAATTTTAGTCATTTTTTTAGTCATTTTTTTTTTCTACTAGTGGGGGCATTACACAAGCCAAAGGGCATGTCCAAGAACTCATAGTGACCATCATGAGTATGAAAGGTGTTTTTTGGAACAAATTCCTCTTTCATATAGATCTGGTGGTAGAAAGAAAATAGATCAAGTTTGGTAAATTACTGAGCCTTTAATTCATCCAAAAGGTCATCATTGACATGAATGGGGAATTTTTCTTTAATTGTGATTTTGTTGGGGGAGTTAAAATCATGACACATGCACCAGATTCCCTCTTTGTTGAGTACCATGACTACAAGATAAGAATAGGGATAGTACATGGGTAGATGAAACCCGCCTCTAGCAATTCCTTAAGGAATTTCTCAATTCATTTTTCTAGGAAAAAGGATGACGATAAGGGTGAACATTGGGAGGAAGGCTACCACAGCCCAGGGGAATGGAATGATCATGGGATCTACGGGAAGGGGGATATCCTTGGGGCATGTGAAAAATATATTGGTGTTGGGATACCAAAGATTGGAGTTCATGATGCATAGTAGGTGAAGGGCTCTCAACTGTTGAATGGAAAGGAGTTCGTAAATAATTCTAGAATGACATTTTTTCAGTAGCTTTTCCATTCTATGGAAATTGATTATATTATGGGATCCTGTTGTGATTCCTTGGAACTTATATTGTTGTTTCTCCTATAGGAATTGGATAGTTAAGTACATAAAATCCATGGTGATGGGGTCGAGTGTGCATAACCATTCAACACCAAGAACAATGTTGCAATTTCCCATGTTGATAGAAAACACATGAGATTTCAGGTGATAATGACCAATTTGTAGGTGCACATTTTCACAATTCCCCCCAACATTTCATGGAACCACTATTTGCAATCATGATTTGAAATTTTTTGATGGCATGGATATAGCATAGGGTCTTTTGAGAAATCCAGTGATGAATAAAATTATAGGTGTTGCCACTGTCAATCAGGATAATGAATTTCCTATTGTTTATGTAGCCAATTAGCACAAGGATTTGTGTAGCATTAAAACTAGTGAGTGCGTTCAATGAGATCGGTGGTTCAACTTTTAGTGGATCAAATGGTTAGGAAAGATCATCTTCTTGGGGAATCTCTTCAATGGGGGAAACATAGATATCTTCATTAGAAACAACCTTAGAGATGGCCATAAAAATATTATGCTCCTTACACTTATGCCGTGAAAAATATTTATCATTACAATTATAGAAAAGAACGTTAAGTTGACATTTATCCATTTCTTCCCAAGTTAATTTTTGGATCTTGAGAGGAGTGGCAGGAGGGATGGGATTGATGGATCTGGGGTGAGGAATGAAGGAGGTTTTTCTGATTTGGAAGATGCGACTTGTTGTGCTTCCTTGGCTCATTTAGTAGCTTCCAACCAAGTCTGGGAGTGAGCCATTAGGACCCAAGATCATGTTTCATCCTTCATTCCAATGATAAAAGCATTCCCTAAAGAAGGAATATAACATGCCCTTTGTTCTAAAATCCAAGCACTCAAAGGAAGTGATAAAGTATTCCACTAGGACATACTATTTCAACTTGGTCAAATGGCCTATATGGTGTGTGTTGGTGTCAAAGAATTCATAAAGATCAGCAACAAACTATGTCTAAGCAACATATTGATCTGGATTATTTTCGGCACGAAATGAGAGCGGAGATATAATAAAGAAATGCAGAGAGATATCGCATATATTCAATAATATAACATAAATGTATCAGATATGAAACCATAAACACATATATATATAGTAATACACGATTTCTATTAATGAAAGAAATGTACAGAGACTGTAAAAATATAGAGTGAAAGACTCGTTAGAATGGTGGCAACTTATCTCTGAGAAGAGATGTGACGGCTACTCACATTCACAAGAAGATGGTTACAATGAGGCTCCCAAGGCCTTTTTACAATAAACAGGAATGCCAAAAACCCTAGACATCCGAAAAACTAACCCTAGGAAATGAAGCGCCAAAAATCATGTGGGCCCTGTTTGGGTAAGTGAGTACATCAACTTCCCGAGGTCATAACTTTTGCATACAATCTTCGTTTTAGGCATGTGATAGCTCGTTGGAAAGGTATTGTCGAGGAGATTCATTTTTGGGGCTCAATCATACATTTTAATATCATTGAGAACCTCAATCTCGAAAAACCTTCATTTGGGCCCTCAAAATGGCCCCAGAAGTTAAAAACTACTAAAAATAGTAAATTGCCAAAATTGCCAGAAAAAATGTTTTGAGCCAGTCAGAAAAGGTGGGTGGCCACCAATATCCACCTGGATCACATATCCTCGGTGGGAATTTTTATGCCATTTACATCATTTCCATCATTCAGGATCCAGATAGAGAACACCATAACATAGCTTGGCCAACTCATTACTAGTGTCATGCAAGGAGAAATGATGTTCCATTTGAGTGACCCAAACTATGGGATCTGATCCATCAAATGTGTTCACCTTGACTCTAGGAACAAGCAGTTCACGATGAAGGTGGTTAGATTGAAAATATTGGGAGTTAGAGGAAGAAATGCCTTCTGGTTGAAAAGGTTATTCAATTGAGGTAGGGCCTCTTGACGGGTTCATTAATTTACTAATCCTGGCATAAAAGGATTCAAGTTGGCAGTCCATGTGGGCATTGATGTCCTTTTTCATGTCTTCAATTTTGGCCTCTATGGAGGAATGAATGGTGGAATAAATGGAGGAAATGATGGTAGAAATATTTTTATTGATTTGTTTCATTTCCTTCTAGGTCATGGAGATCTTAGATGAAATGGAATTGAGGCATTTTTCGAGTTCTTGGTTGTGGGTGTGGGTTGTGGTCAAGGGAAATAACAGGGTTGGGGTTGGGGGGTTTAGACTAAAAAGGAGTTACTAGTGAAGGGTACCACTATGATCAATGCAAATAGAGGAATCTAATCGAATAGGTGGAAAAT
>ML794753.1:179857-192912 GCA_009831015.1 Picea engelmannii | reverse complement strand
CCTAAATTTATGTTAAATTGTTATGTTCCTTAGTGGTTATGTTGCATTGTGGCATTCATCAAGGGTTATCTTGCATTTATTTTGGTTGACTTTTGTTTCCCATAAATCACATTCCTTGATGGTTATGTTAAATTGCAACATTCATCTTCCCTAATTTATGTTGTACACACTGACCACACTAAGATGGGGGGGGTGAATCAGTGTAGGGATATTTTCATTCCTTTACAAAACACCTTAGTTAGAAATAACCATTTACTCATTATTCATTAATTTCATTTGTATGTAAACATATCTCAGCAACAAACATCATCAATAAACCATCACCATGAAGAACACCAGGCACCCAAGATATATGTATATGTTTATTTTGTATTACAGACTACAATCCTTGGGGTTTATTAGCAACAACTGAATAGAGAAACAACTCCAAAATAAAACCAACTCTTAATGCAAGAATCAACGTACATATCTCAACACCAACTGATATGTGAGAAATCCAATCCTCAAGTACAAGAGCCTTCTTGTAGACAGAACCAAATATGTCAACATGTATGTGATCTGTCAATAGTGAAACAAGTGTATGTATGTGACATACATTTATTGTAGCATGCAAATGTATGCACTCTTCCTTCTGTCAGCCTACATACACCATCATAAACTAGGGTTTCTGAAACTTCAACCTTCTGGCCCTTCAGACCCTTTCTTCCTATGTCACATCCACTTGTGACCTATCACTGAAATATCCCTATCACTACCCAATCTGTACCATAACCAATCACAAACATATCTATACCATCCAACAACCTATGCATGCTCCTCATGCATACACAATCACAAGTCATGGATATCTCTCAATAATAATAGAAATTAACTACTCAACCAACCAACTACCATATTCATACATCAATAAAACCATACAAATAATACCTCAAGAATTCACCATACCATGAGCAAGTCTAAACATCAAGACAATATTTACCCATACCAAAATATCTGTAGTAGATTTGAACCTGCAAAATTTCGATTTGGAACTTGCTTCAGACTTCAAGAACATGACACAAGCTCTTACTCAAGTTTTTCATGTCCTTCCCAACTGTACGCTCCCTACTCTCCTTCATATCGCATATGTATGTGCCATGGATCACTGCATCCCATGTATTACTTCATGAAACTAGGGTTTTTTAAACCTCTGAAACTTGCGTTGTCAAAACCTTGGACTTACGAAACTTATGATGCATCCATGAGTACCTACAATGAATCTTTCACTAGAGTATATATTCAATATACTCAAGAGATTCACTCATAAGAGAATTTTTCTCTCTTATTTATACCTCTCCATGTAGCTTCCTCATCTAACCAACTCTAACCAACTTCCTTCTTTTTTGAGCTAACCCACTTCTAACCACTTGTCCACTTATAACTACTTTCTTCAAAAATAGTAACTTCTCCACTTCTAGTTTCAACTAATTTATTTTCAATTGTTTTCTTGTTGCAACCACTTAACTCAAGATTAACCACTTTGTCTAGTCAACTTTCTTCTGGGAGATTCTAGAATAATTTGACTTTTTTTACCTTCTAGGGGATTCTAGGCAACATATGAGGGATCTCCAACTTCACATGGCCATAAATATCTAACCGTGAGGACTTATGTGACGTTCCACATATCAACGGAAATGGAATGACAAACACTATCCATCTAGAATAGTATCATTTGTAAATTCACTGATCTTCATTACATTATTCCACATTCAAAATTTGGTTCCCTAACCACACTACTAGAATGACTCAACCACTCAATCATTTGGACTTCACAAAGTTTCTTTCTGTGAGCTATTTCACCATAAGGGGACCACTTTGGAGTTCATCCATTTGGTACTTCCTATCATCCATGACATGAAATCAAAGATACAACTTCTTCCTATCAACCAACACATCATTATGACACTACTTGAAATCAATTACATCAATCCTTTGAAATCGATTACATCAATCCTTTGAAATCCATTACATCAATGATACTATGACAAGAAATCAACTCTTTGATTCCAATCCTTTGACATCAATAACAACATAATGAAACAATCTCCCCCTTTAGCATTGATGGAAATACCAACATTGATGTCAACACCACTCATTGAAGGAAACACGTAGACATGGAAATGATCTTCATCAATAGTCATCTCAATCACATAAATGTGACAATCTCTTCCCCTTTGAAATCAATGGAAAAGGGTAGTTATCTCCTTGGGGTTGCTCCTTTTGAGCTTCCTCTAAACAATCTCCCCCCCTTTGGACAAGGGATATCACTCTGATGCAATGGAATCACTGCCAATCATATCTCCTCCTGGAATCATGTTGCTGCAGCCAATCATGGGAAGAAGAATACCTCCCCATGTGGGTATGTCTCCCCCTATCTTCTCGGCAAGATGAAAAATTTGCTATGACTGCAATCTTCTTCTACTGCAAATTCCACTGCTCAACCAGAACATAGATCAACTGCTCGAGAATGATAATCCCTTCCTATGATGATCCTTGGACCTGTCGATGCATCAATCATCCAAACTCATGCTAGAAAATATGCTAACCATGAAAATAAATCATGTACATCAACCATGACATCAATGCCGTAGAATATACCATAAGATGTCATTAATGAAGTGTATCAACCATATTCCAAGAACATGTGACAACTGTGTACCAACCATATATCAATATTATCAACATTATCAACTGTATAACATGCCAACCATGTGCCTCAAAC
The DNA here is from genome assembly GCA_009831015.1 of Picea engelmannii. NCBI lineage: Eukaryota > Viridiplantae > Streptophyta > Pinopsida > Pinales > Pinaceae > Picea > Picea engelmannii. The sequence goes on along the minus strand of ML794753.1, from coordinate 190,151 downwards.
AAGTGTCATATCACTTAAGATATGCCTCTACCATGAACCAAGCTCCACAAATGATGTGTCAAGAAATGTATCTCAACCATCAAGCATCAATCAATGTATCAACCAAACACCACAACACATGTCTCAACTATCCCATACATTATGTACCAAAGTATATTCTAAACAAGTAATACCAATGATGTACTTTAACCAAGTACCATCATCCGCAATTATATACCATCTATAAGTGCATAAACCATGCACCAAACCTCAACAAGATGTATCACGATCAAGTTTTGTTCCCATACACATATTCCATGTCAACCATAACTTATGTGCCAATGATACTGCTAGCAATTTCCTCTAACAAAAAACCAAGTTTGTACCAATCATGCATCAATTGTAGACCAAGCTATGACTAATCAATTTTGTAAAACATAACCACCTCATGAACTCATCAGCTACATGTCCCAATATGTATCTCAACCACATGAAAAATGCATGCACTAATACATCCAAAAAATATGCATCTAACGATACATCATAAGAGATATAAATAAAGCTCAAATATGTACCAGCCATGTAATATAAAAAATATGCCTAAAAAAACATTCACTACAACAAGTACAAAGTAGCTAATAGTATCTCTAAACTTGTATCAAAAGTGTGCCTGAATAGATCAATGATATTTCAAGCTGGCATCACATCATCATGATATATCTCATAACCAAAGTGCCATAACTTCACTGACATAACCAACATTGTTCTTCAACAGAAAATGCCTCAATCGACACTCTAGGGTTAGTACCATGCATCCAAGATAGACATCAAGCATATGCTTCAACACTCAAGCATATGTCATCACCATACACACATCAAACATACATGCAAAGATATAATCATGGAAACCTGCAACAAACCATGCAAACATATAATCATCAAACCATGCTATAAATCATCTGCATTGCCTTATTTTCCAAGGATTTTACCACAAGTGTGTGGCATGTTCCACAGACAAATCATGTAAGGTTCCTTCCATACACAACTCTTGTATGGTTCCCAATCCCAAATGGTTATGTTGCATTGTGACTAACATCAAGGATATGCCTTGTTGAGTTTGGTTGGCCATTGTTCATTATGGTTCACTATGGTGTTTGATGTAGTTGACCAGGGTTAATGGTTTAATAATATTATTAATAGTTATGTCACATTACAGAATTTATCAAAGGTGATCTCACATTGTGACATTCATCAAGGGTTTTGTCGCATTGCAACATTTTTCTTTGTTTGTGTTGGTTAAAACATTCGTTCACATTGCGACATTGATCAAGTGTGACGCCACTTAAGGTTTTTGTCACATTGCAACATTCATTGAAGGTTTTCTTGGATTGCGAAGTTTACTAATGGTTATTTCAAATTGATACATTCATCTTACAACATTAATGATAATGTATCATTAAAATATTAATCAAATGTGATTTCACATTTCGATGTTCGTTAAGAATTTCGTTGAACTGCAATGTTCATCAAATGTGATGTCGTATTGTTACATTCATTAAGGGTTTTATCTCTTTGTGATGTTCATTGAGTGTTATGTCAGGTTGTGAAATTTCTCAATGGTTATGTCAAATTGTGACATTCTTTTTGGCTAACTTTATGTTAAATTGTCACAATCATTAATGGTTATGTTGCATTGCGACATTCATCGGGGGTTATGTTGCACTGAGTTTGGTTGAGTTTGGTTTACTATAAATTAGATTCCACAAAGGTTATGTTCAATTGCATCATTTCTTCATTGACTTATGTCAAATTGCTATGTCCCCAATCCCAAATGGTTATGTTACATTATGATTTTCATTAAGGCTATTACGACATTCATCAAATGTGATGTCATATTGTAACATTCATTAAGGGTTTTGTCACATTTCCACGTTCATCAAGGGTTATGTTGACATTAAAACATTCATCAAATGGGATGCCAAATTGTGATGTTCGTTAAGGATTTTGTCACACTGTGATGTTCATCGAATGTGATGTCACATTGTTACGTCTATTAAGGAATTTCTCGCATTGTGATGGTCATTGAGAGTTATGTGATATTGTGACATTCTTCAATGGTTATGTCAAATTTCAACATTCATATTAGATAAATTTACATTAAATTGTTATGCTTCTTAATGGTTATGCTGCATTGTGACGTCCATAAAGGGTTATGTTATATTGAATTTGGTTGACCTTTGTTGCCCATAAATTACATTCCTTGATGGTTATGTTAAATTGAAAATTTCATCTTCCCTGATTTATGTCAAATTTCTATGTTCCCAATCCCAAATGGTTATGTTGCATTGTGACTGTTATCAAGGCTATCTTGTGTTGAATTTGGTTGGCCCTTGTTCATTATGGTTCACTATGGTCTTTGATGTGGTTGACGAGGGTTAACAGTTTAATAATATTATTATAGTTATGTCACATTATAGACTTTAAGAAAGGTGATGTCATATCATGACATTCATCAAGGGTTTTGTCACATTGCAACACTTTTCTTTGTTTATGTTGGGTTGTGACATTCATGAATGGTTATGTCACACTGCGACATTGATCAAATGTGATTTCACTTAAGGGTTTTGTCACATTACAACATTCATCGAAGTTTATCTTGGATTGCGACATTTCTTAATGGTTATTTCAGATTGAGACATTCATCTTGCGATGTTAATGGTTATGTCACATTATGACATGAACATCAAATGTGATGTGACATTACAATATTCATTAAATATTTTTTTGCACTCTGATGTTCATCAAATGATCAAATGTGATGTCACATCACGACATTCATTAAGGGTTTTGTCATGTTGCAAAATTCATTGAGGATAATCTTGGATTGTGATATTTCTTGATGGTTATTTCAAATTGATAGATTCATCTTTCGACATTAATGCTAATGACTCAATACACCATTGATCAAATGTGACAACAAATTGCGATGTTCATTGAGGATTTCACCGCACTGCGATGTTCATCAAATGTAATGTCATATTGTTACGTTCATTAAGGGTTTTATTGCATTGTGACGTTCATTGAGGGTTACGTCAAATTGCGAAATTACTCAATGGTTACGTCAAATTTTGACATTCATATTGGCTAACATTATGTTAAATTGTCACATTTCTTAATGGTTACAATGCATTGGGACATTCATCAAGGCTTATGTTTCATTGAGTTTGGTTGAGTTCGATTTCCTATAAATCACATTCCTCAATGGTTATGTTTAGTTGAAACATTTCTTCATTGACTTATGTTAAATTGCTATGTTCCCAGTCCCAAATGGCTATGTTGCATTGTGATTGTCATCAAGGCTATTACGACCTTCATGAAATGCAATGTCATATTGCGACATTGATTGAGGTTTTTTTCACATTACAACATTAATTAAGGGTTTTGTTTGATTTCGACATTCATTGAGGGTTATCTTGGATTCAACATTTGTTAATGGTTAGTTTAGATTGAGACATTCATCTTGTGACATTAATTCTTATATTGCATTGTGTTCTAGATTATGAAACATCTAATGTTTTGAGTGGACAATCCACACATAGTTAAATAAAAAAATTAAATAATATTAGAAAAGAATGTTGAAATATGTGCTCGAAACATTAGATGTTTCATTATCTTAAAGACAATTTATCTTTAAAAAACTCAAACAACATTCAAACAACATTTTAAAAAATAATTTTGGATTTTAAAAACAAAAATTAATTACATTACTCTACATCAATATTATATTACTCCAATCAATATTATATTATTACAATGGGTATACATCCCTATCGTCATGGGAAAAACTTGTGACCACTGAAATTATGGAGTGACATAAGAAATAAAACTAGGTTAAAAAGGAATTGTCTAAACTTATTTTACGGTCTCACCAGCAAAGTTAATGTACGGACAATGATAATGTGAAAGATATCCCAATCGAACGGCATTAGATTCCTAATATAGTAGGGAAGGGTTTTTTATATTGACCGGGCACACTTACTAATTATTAATTATTGGTAATTGGTATATTGACGGTCCTATCTAACGGATGGAAAAAGAATACATTGGAAAAAGAATACATTGCTAGTAATTATTATTATTGGTAATATGTTCTTTTCATCCGTCGAGACGGTCCTATATAACGGATGGAAAAAAAATACATTGCTAGTAATTATTATTATTGGTAATATGTTCTTTTCATCCGTAGCTAGTGTCATATCTAACTGACAGGAAAAGAAGATACATTATTATTATTACTGGTAATGGTGGATAATGTCCTATCTAACTGAGAGGAACGGAAGATACATTACTAATAATTATTGATAGTGAGCCTAGTGAATAATTTCAGTGTGAATAATTATTGATAGTGCGCCTGGTAAGTGTGGATCAAATAATAGTACATATAAATATCCAGGCTGGCGTTATGTGAAATTGGTTTTTACCCGAAGATCCCACTTTTTCGAGTAGTCGGCCTCTGCATACACATATTCTGAACTCGTGCTATAAGGCCTTATAGTCAGGCATATTGTCGTAATAGTAAAAGTTGCCGGGAATAGTATAAGGCCTCAAGTGCATAGTAACGAAGGATTTTGGAGAGAAGTTTGTGAGTCACATGTGTGTCAGTTATGCGATGGAAAATTGAACATTCTATAATAATCTCATCAATTGATGTCAATTGATGAGATTGGGCAATTAATATGCAGTCTGCTGCAGAGTTTTTAAGATTGTTGTACGTGGTATATACATCGTCGAATATATTTAAGTGTATATATTAAGATAATCCATTAATATCAATAGCAAACAGTCTTAAAGATTCTATAGCAAGCTGTATATTGATCGCCAATGAAAATGCACCCCTACTCATAGTGGGGAAACACTAGATGTTTGTGCTACAAGTACCCATGATCAGAGGGAATGCCTTCATTCTAAAGAATAACCAACCTACTCCGTAGCATTCAATACTGTTATAGATGGTATATACATCATATATCAAAGTAATCAATTTAGGTCGTAGTATTCAATGTTATTGCAGGTGATATATATATCTTCAGATATATTTAAGCAGATATATCAAGGTAACTGTATATACACTAATCGCAGTTAATAGGGGGATGATGTACACCTTTACAACCCAAATAGGTAAACTACGCAGCAGATTGGTTATTGTTCGCCGTTCGTTCACAGTCAATAGAGGGATGGCGTACACCTTTACACCCCAAATAGGTATACGACAGAAAGACAACAATAACAAAGATCGTATGCAAGATATGAGAATGATCTGTGTAGTGATCTATTTAAGCAGTAAGTGGAATGGTTTTTTTCAATTTTTCCACTGTAAACGGTGGCTTCATAAGGGACTTGCTCCATTATATCTCTGTCGACAGGAAAGGGCGTCATCTCATCTTTACTCCAGATTATTTCAGAGTGCAATGCGCGCATACAGACAATAGACCTTACTCAATACAGATCAAATCACACCCTGCAACGCGAGCGTACGGGGAGAGATGCTCATTGAAATAAAATCTGACAAACTTAAAAGTATGAATAATGTGACGTCGCACGAAAAGATATGAATGCGATTGATATTCATCCTGCCATCCTCGATATCTTACTGTCAAAAATAAACATGGCATAATATTAATATAGCAGTAGCGTAAACGTTTTATAAATTAACGTTTTACAAATTAAGAATTTTTTTTTTGTTTTGTCACATTTCAAATAAATTTAGTTAAAAATTGTTAGATTCTTAGAATTGAGTGATTATTTTGAAATTTGGTAAGAAATTGTTAGATTCTTAGATTTGAGTGATTATTTTTATATAATCTAAGTGTCCTACAAAATTTTCAACATGTTGAATCCATTTTTATATTCAAAAATAAATTTTGAACAACAAAAAATAATGATTCATGTAAATTTATATGACTTGATTCCAGGAAAAAAAATCATTTCTTAAAACAACTAAACAACCCCTATTATATATGCAAAACCTGTCAGTATCATAAATAACTTTATATCTGTGGAATAAAAATGATTCTAGGAATGCCTTTCAGTAAACCGGGATTCCCTTCATCATCTATGTATTCAAAGGTCGTATTGTAATGTAACAGATCCAACTCATAATTGTTTTCTGCTTAAAAAACACAAATACGGTTTATATATAACAAACACAAAATTTTAACATTATATGAAACATTGATTTGAATATATAATAATATTATATATATAACATTTGTTTTATTATTATATATGTAAATCAATGTTTCATATAATAAAATAAAATAAATGTGGCATATAATGTTAAAATTTTGTTTGAAACATAATTTTTAACTTTTTAATTTATATTATGGGTTTTAATATCTTTTTATTTATGTTATACATTGTGTTATAATAATTTTATTTCTAGAAAAACAATTGTTTTGTTATTTAATTAAATTAAAGACAACTTTCCAATACATATAGGCTGAAGCCATTACAACATACATATTGTATATTTTTTTCTAAATCATTTATAAAGGTAAATTGATGATTATTGTTCCTGGATGGGGTGCCTCGCGGAGGAGGGTGGGTACGTGGAGCAACGCCAGGAGGGGCCACTAATGGTGGCCATCCGCCCTCATCTCCCTAATATTTATGAGGGGCATCAACTCAGTCGGCCTCCACCTCTTGATGAGGCCTCTCACTCGCGTGAGGAGACCGGCCAGCCATAGCATTAAGACCGTAGCCTTAATGGCTATAGCCACCATTTTCTCCCTTATCAACTTTCTTGGTGGCTTTGGGATGTATTGAGCGAGAACAACAACGCAGGGGGCATTCCAGCTCTCGTTCTAATTCTAAACATGCCAAGAGAAAGGGGAAGGCCTCGCAGAGGCGCAGGGTGGTATGCGACCGACTCACGATGGAAGAGGCATAAGAAGTTTGAACGAGCTCTGGTTTTAGCCAAGTGAAAGAGACCCAGGGAGTCCAAAGGAACAGAATTGCCCCCGAGAGTGTATGTTGAGGAGATTCCTTCGGAGGAACTCCCCCAATTTTTTTTCGAAAGTCTCATGTTCACGGTTCCGGACAACTGGAACCCCCCTGCGTGTTTTGGAGCAGACGCACTGCCTCCCAACCCATGAGCAGTACACGGTCCCAGCGACACTCCAATTGAGGAATTCGCCACTTGTCTGGTAGAGGAAGAGCTGCTGGAAGGCAACGAGGAGAATGTCTGCAAGGCTCCTGATGAATTGAGGCCGTAGCGAGAGCAGCAAGCACACTAAGAGGAGGACGATAACAAGAAAAAATCGCAACCCCAACCACCAGTTCTTCGCCCGGAGCACCTGAATATGATTTTTGAGGTCCACAGCATGGTGGACGACCAAATCTTTAGAGATGTCCACATAAACCAACGCATGGACATGCTGTACGCCGCCTACTCCAGCGCCACCCCAAGGCGACAATGCCCCACCTGCGCTTAGATTTACGCCATTCCTGTTAGACGTGGCAAGGAGAAGGACAACCGCGAGGACACCGGTTAATAGGTTCTCCTGTTCAACACTGCTCAAAACTTTTTCTTTGTTTTATGTTTATCAGAGTTGTAGCTCTTCTAGCTCATAGCAATGGTAGCGATAGCATAGGCATGATCAGACTAATGTTGAAATTGGCCATGCACCCTAGTTTCCTTCGGGCAGGGTGGCATAGTAATATTTTGAGTTTGCATGCTAGTTTGGACTGGCCAACTGTCTCGGTTTCCTTCACAAGCGGGACAACTGGCACCTCAATGTCATGGTGTAACTTTGAAATATGAATATAATAGGATCTGCTTTTTTACTTAAAAAAAATAAAATTGATGATTATTGTGTTTTGTTTAAAATTTGATTTAGCTTATAAAAAAATTTTAAAGTTTTATTTTTATATGATTTATGGATTTTTACATTTTTAAATATGATGTAACTATATTTTATGAATTAGATAATAATTATTATTTAAATAAATAATAAAAAAATATACCATATTACTAATATTACTAAGATGTTGATATTTATATCTCAAATGATTATAAAAAGATTATAAATTGATATAAAATAAGTATTATTTTAAATAATTATTAAATTAAAATAATATTATATTATTTTTTAGTTTAATCTATATATTAGTATAATAGAAAGAAATCTATTAATGTATTAGTAATTTTTTTTTTTAATGTAGGGCACTTTCCCTAAATATATCTTATATGTATTACATATAGCATATATGTTATATGTATTACATATATGCTTTATGTATTACATATAACATATATGTTATATGTAATATATGTTATATGTAATATATATAATATGTTTAATATGGGGTGGTCAAACATTTCATATGAGAGCATTAAGTCAAAACAAAACCTTGTCCACCTTAATAATAAATATAATGAATATAAATTTAAATTAATTTATAAAAATAAATAAATTGTTTATAGAATATAACAAATTATAAATACATAAAATTAAAATTATATTTAATTTTTTAATATTATTAATTTTAAAATGTTATTTTATTTTGATTAATATTTTATTTTTTATTTAAATTAAATTTCAATTTAAAAAAAAAATTAAAAAAAAAAAAATCTGTATTAAATTTTAATTTAAAAATATATTCAAAATAAGATAAATAAAGACAATTATATTATAGACTTGTAATGTGCTTTGTAATGTTAAAACATTTTGAATGTATAAATAATATAACTTAAAATAATTTTAATGTAAGATGATCATTTTTATCCGACTGTCCTATACCTCGCCTCGGGGACAAAATTAGTTACACTTTAATATAATAAAAAAACATTAATTAAATTAAATTTATTGAATAATTATTTAGATAATATTATATTTTATAAAAATAAAATAAATAGATTAATTAAAAAATTTTAAATATCAAATTGTTTTGAAGTTATTTGATTAGATAATATAATTAAATATATATTGAAAGTTATTATATATTTTAAGTATTTTTTAAAAAACAAAGCAACTTTTTTTTCTACTACCATTGTAACTTCTATACTTGTCCAAGTTGCTCCATACCCAACACAAAGGATAAACTAAGTTTAGAAATATATATATATATATATATATATATATATATATATATATATATATATATATATATATTAAAAATAATAATAATAATATATACGGATTTTAATATAAAAATATATGGTATATTAAATTTTAATTTAAGGAGTATGCAAATTTTTTATACATTAAACTAGAAGGTATTAAATAAGATTAGTTGTGAATAATAAAATATATGTTATATTATAGATACTTTATTAAAAAAATCATGATTTTCTCATTAAAACTATAGAAATTATTTTTCTAACCTAAAGTTAAATATATTCATATTCAATGAAATAAAAAAATTCTAAACATTGAAGTGAAAAGTACTTGAAATTTTTCAGCATGTTGAATCAATTTCTACATTTAAAAATGGATTTTGATTAACAAAAAATAGCGATTCATATAAATTTATAAGATCAAATTCAGAGTAAAAAAAACATTTAATAAACCTTATGTCTATGAGAAAAAAACTAAACTGGAATTCCCTTCATCATCTATCTATTCAAAGATCTTATTGTACTGTACCAAATCAAACTCATAATTATTTTGTGCATAAAAAAAGACAAACACAATTTATATATAACAAACACAAACACGCAATCTTAACATTATATGCAACATGTATTTACAAGAATTTCACACTTTATTACTATGACTAGATTTATATAAAGTGTAAATGAATGTTATATATATATATATATATATATATATATATATATATATATATATATATATATATATAAAGTGTGAAACTATTGTAAGTCAATGTTGCATATAATGTTAAAATTTAGTTTGAAATATAATTTTTAATTTTTATTATGGGTTTTAGTATTTTTATATTTATGTCATACAATGTGTTATAATTTTTATTTTTTTTTCCAGAAAAGTAGTTGTCTTGTTATTTAATTGAATTGAAGGCAACTTTCTAATACATCTAAAGTCATTACAACATACATATTCATATTGTATATTTTTTTCTAAATCATTTATAAAGACAAGTTAATGATTATCATATTTTGTTTCAAATTTGATTTATCTTTTAACATAATTTTAAAGTTTTATTTTTATATGATTTATGGATTTTTACATTTTTAAATATGATGTAATTATATTTAATTAGATAATAATAATTATTTAAATAAATAATAAAAAATATATAATATTACTATGATGTTGATATTTATATTCCAAAT
>ML794753.1:136177-152541 GCA_009831015.1 Picea engelmannii | reverse complement strand
CCCCAAAATCTGCGAGAGAACATGGGGTAGCCGATCATTTTCTAAATGTTGAATGCTCAACAACAAGAGTATCTTATAGACTCATTTAATGGCACAATATGTCACTTGAAGGATTTGAACCTGGGTGGGGAGGATAACAATCATTCCTCCCCACCACCCAAACTACATCCAATGGACACACACACACACAGACACACACACACACACATATGGTTGACCAAATTGTTTGTTGATAATGTAAGTTTCCTAACCATGACCACAATCAACATTGATCATTGTTGAGTAAGGTTTACCATTGTTTCCCACGGTTGGGTGTGACCATATTTTGACATTATTTGACTATGTTGAGTTGCCTATGGTTCAACATGGTGATTTTGTAAAACCATGGTTTGTCATAGTGCAACATTGAGAGATGTTTGTCAGAATGTGACGTTGGACAATGTTTGTGATATTGCGACATTTGGAAATGTTTTTCACAATGCAACATTGGTAAATTTTCACGCCGTTACGATTTTGGGAATTTTTCATCACAATGAGACATTGGGAGATGGTTGACACATTGTAATGTTGGGAATGTCCATCACAATGCGATGTCGAGAGACATTTGACACATTGTGACATAAGTAAGTGATTGGGACATTATGTCACATTGCGACGTTGGCAAGTGATTGGGACATTGTGTCACATTGCAATGTTGAGACAATGCATGGACAGGAGAATGTTCACCACACTGCAATGTTGGGAAATGTTAATCACAATGTGAGAAAGGTCAAAGTTCATCACATAATGGGGTATGATCATAAGTGTCACATTCTAAGGTTCATGTAAGAAATTGTTAGGTTTAGTCATATTGGGTTCAATCATATTGCATTTAGTCATATTAATGTTTCAAAATTCAGATCCATTTATTAGGGGTTATGTTTGTCACATTACAAGGTTAGTTTATGCTTGACACATTACAAAAAGATAATAACTTTGAACTGATGTGACATTGAGAGATGTTTGTCACAATGCGGCATTGGGAAATGTTCATGACATTGCAACATTGGGAAATGTTCATCACAATGCGACATTGGGAAATGTTCATTCCATTGCGACATTAGGAAATGTTCATCACAATGCAATGTCGAGAGATGGTCGACGCATTGTGATGTTCAGAAATTTTCATCACAGTGCAATGTCGAGAGATGTTCGACAAATTGTGACGTTGATAAGTGATTGGGACAATGAGAGCACAAGGGAATGTTTATCACATTATGACATTGGGAAATGTTCATCACAAGGTGACAAGGGACAAATTTCATCAAATAGTGAGGTTTGGTCATGAGCGTCACATTTTGATGTTCATGTAAGGGTTTAGGTATTATCAGGTATACCTATAGGTATTATTAGGTACACCTAATTATACGTATTAGGTTCATTTCGAGGTGGTGTATTATTAGGTATAATTATAAGTATGTACATTTTGAGGCTCAGTCGAGTATGGGGGAGATGTGTATTATAATACTAATTATATTTTATAATACCTTAATATTATTGTGTTAAAGTAACATAGATCCATGTTAACCCCAGATTTATCAAATGTCTAGAAGGATGAAATATCTCAAGATGAAAACTTTTTTTAAAGTGCAAAACTTCATGAAAGGTTAAAGGTTTCCACCTCTAGAGATACAATCTCTTTTCACTTTTGATCATAAATAGATATAAAGTTAACATGAATCTGTGTTAATATATATAAAATGTTTCAATTTTAATTATAGTATAAGTGGTGATACTAATGTACTTATAATTATAAATAATATGATATAATCTATTATATAATACTTATAATTATTATATTAATATAATATTATATAAATAATTAATTATCTATATAGATATAATAATTATAATTAATTATTAATTCTAAATAATTAATTATATATAATGATCACCACTTTTAAATGGAGAGTTGAAACAATAATAAGAAAAGCTAGCAATTCGATTATAGTTTACAAGTATGCATCACTGACTATTGAAAGAAGGTTGAAGGCAATCTCGCATGCATGCATATAAAGCTAAGAACGTAAAAATTGTAAATATGAGGACCATACGACTTACAATTTTAAGATTAGAATACGACTACTTTACAATTTATTAATTTCATATAGCAATTCAAGTTAAAAAAATAATTGAATAAGTAATATTTCGAAACCTGAAATAAAAAAAAAATAATTAAATAAATAATATTTCGAAACCTGAAATTTTATCACAATAAATTGATCTTTATTAACATGAGAATATCAACCCGGCATAAACGGGTATACATTATTTAGCCTTAACCGTTTCGCAGGTTAAATTTTAGAAGGCAATAAATTGATTGTGATCGGTACCTGCAGAAGACAAAGCACTTTTAGAAGGCAATAAATTGATTGTGATCGGTACCTGCAGAAGACAAAGCACTGTTGAGATAACACAGGAATACTAATTTGGAAAAGAGATTTTTTGATTAAAGATCAAAGATGGATACATAAATTCAGAAAATGAAGCATAAGTAGGTGGTGTTTTCATTGCTAGAACAATAAGTGTAGTTGCTGCAGCAGCAGGCCCCTCCATCTTCTTGTAAGACTTAGTTTTAGAAGCTCCTCAATTACACTCAAAACCTGCAATGGATCTACTAGAAGTTTTAGTACAAATTATTTTAGCTTTCAAATTCTTATCTAACTCTATCAACACTGGTAAAGAAGGGAGCTTGATGGTCTACTTACCCACAACCTAATTATTTAACATATATATTCTAATCTCTTTTCGATTTGAATTTATAATTTTTTAGGTTCTTATAAATTTGAATTTATTATTTTCTAAGAGGAAACAAATGTTCTTAACCATTAGAATCACTTACTTTGTATAATTAAGAATATATTCACGTTTATGATTTATAATTAAGAAAAAATGTTTTACCCATAGTAATAAAAATAAATACAAATTTATTGCTCAATTTTTTTTTTTAAATATTAAAATTTGTGATTATAAATATGTACAAATGTAATTTAAAATATATTTAACTATTTAATTTTATTAATATGAAATGTTACTTTACATCTATCAATATTATTTATATTTTTTTTTTTAAATTAAAAAATTCAATTAAAAAAAATTGTCAATTAAATTTTGAATTGGAGAATAGACTTGATGAAAAAGTTAATTAAATTTTAATTGAGTTAAAAAATACTAATTAAATCAAATTTATTTAATTATTAGTTAAATATTTATTTTATTTTATAAAAATAATAAAAAAAATTGAATCAGCTTTGATTATTTAAAAAAATCTAAATATTCAATTTTTTTTTGTCAAATTTAATATTTAAAAAATGTAAATATTCACCTTCTTTTATATATATATATATGTCAAGTAATTTATAATATTATAAATATCTTTTGAACATTTTAAAAAAATTATACAATATTTTTAATGTGGCTAGATTGTTATAGTAGTTTTTAAAGTATTTAATTATAAAGATTATTTTTTTAATAATTTTAATTTATATATCCTAAAATATGTTTATTATTTATATATTTATTATGAATATCTCAAATATATTAATATCATAAATGTTAATTTATTTATGTAAAATTTGCATTTAATTATTAAGTAAGTTAATATAATTGAATTTTTTGAAATTAAATGTAGAATTTCATAAATAAAAAATCAAATAATGTTATTTATGGATTTAATGGAGAAATTGATCCTACATTAATTAAAATAATATTTACTACTTAAAGAATGGAATAATAAAACATCATTAATTAAAAAACAAATCTAGGGGAGACAGGTGCACGGGGCGGAGGTTTTCTTTGAACCCTGAGGAAAAATATCCCTAAACTATCATTGGAATCTTGGGAGTGCCAGAGGGGGGGGTGCGGGTGGGGGCGGGGGTTCTCTTCAAACTTGGAGGAAAAATATCCCTAAACTATCATTGGAATCTTGGGAGGGATAATAACAACAAATTTGAGGCCTATGCATTGCTAAAAGGCATTCAACTCACCCAGAATCAACAAATATAAGAGTTGAATGCCCTTTGAGACTCCAAAAATATAATAAGAATGATGGTCCACGTGTCCAACCCTTGATATTTAAGCCTAAAACAAATAATGGATAAAATAAGAGTGGAGTATCGAGACATAAAGATAACTTTATACCACATAATGAAAGAAAATAACAAAGAAGAAGATAAAACGACAAATGAAGCCATTGGGAAAACGCTTGGATCCTTAAGCGTGATAGGAGTCGTAACATCAACCCCCTGTTCTAATGCAACATATGACCGAGTGCCATTCGGGAAAAGATGAGGGAGGTGTTAGGAGGTGCTTAATTGAGGCCTTAAGCAGAAGCTACGGTCATGTGAATAGGAGAGGGGCTCGAACTCCTCAAGTCACTAGCTCAAGAAAAACCAAGGGGGGAGAGAAAGTGAACATGAGCGGGGGTAGGGACCCCGGTGATTGGAGAACACCGCCAACCAAGCGGAGGAGAAGTGCCACCAGCAGAGTAGGTAAGAAGATAGCTCTCAAATACATGGAGGAGGGTGGCATAGGAGCGAGCAGGTGGCAAGGTAGATCAAGACATATCCCCCAAGGGGAAATGGCCGCTAACAACATAAGTAGGGTAATCATGAAACATAAAGCTCAGATGGAAATTCCTTCAACGATCATGGGAGTTTAAGTCAATAAGGATCAGAAGGGGATGGATAAGGTACACAAAATCCATACCACACAACTTACTCTCCTTCTCGACGTCAACAACACCTCCAAGCTCAGGTTCATGGAGTTTGATGGAATTGTTCACAGGGAAATTCCAATGTGCAAGCAAGCTAGCACGTTCATTCCATTAATGGATTCATGGGATATTATGGACTTGTCCTCAAGTATGAGTATGTTTAGAATATTGGCAGCCTCGGTAAATTCTTATGCTCCCCCTTTTCCACTGGGCGTCCAGATTCTTTTCATTAATCCCTCTTCGAATTCTCTCCTGCTTCTCTTTCTCTTTCACCTCCCTTATTTTCTCTCTCGCCCCGAGAAGCTTTAGTAGACCCTTCCCGAGCCCTAGTTCTTGCACTCCCTATTTTTCATCTCCTCATTCAACCTATCACCTTTGACTTCTCTCATTTCCCTGTTGAAGGATCGTGACTGCTTCTCTCTTTTCTTCCTGTGTATGTGGGTTCTAACTTGTCTCTAGTTCAAAGCCCGAGGCAATTGCAGGTTCAAAGTCTTTTCAGCATACAAAACAATGTAGAAAGGTAAAGGTGTTGCAGTGGACTCAAGGCATTGGGACGAGAACCCAATTGAAGAGGAGTGTGGCGGTTCCACCAGGATTAGACTCCAAATTGGAGAAATTGGCACCAACATGGCCTTTGAACTCGAAATGTTTTCCCAGCATAGACACATGATCGAGAAGATTCAAGACGAGAGTTATGCCCAAAGAAGCCAGTTAGAGGAACACCACATGAAAATGAAGGCAATACAAAGGATATTAAATCAGATAGAAGGTGCACAACAACCACCAAGAAACCCAAGAGAGCAACATGGAAATTCCAAGAATGAACAATCAACATCAGTAAACCACATTCCAGACTTGAATGAGCTTCCCCCGGAAACTATGCTGGAAATTCAGGAGGTCAAAATGGAAAAGGGTACAATTAATATATGGTGTTTTAATGTTTTGTGTTACAATATGTATAAATAAAATATTCTACCGAAGTTATCCGGGGAACTATATCCTCAGAAATTTTGTTAGAAAAGGGGATTGCATTAGAAAATGATATTGTTATAGAAATGCACCCTCTATTTGTAGTAGGTTTTCTCTAAGTGACATCTCTCAAAAATCTATAATGACCATTTTTTTGTAAAACAATGGATTCATCCACACCTCTAATATATCATTTTCCAGTTTCTATTAAAAACAAAAATTATAAAAAAATATCGTTAAAATTAATTTTTCTGACATAATATTAAATATATTCAATATCAATATAAAATAAAATAATTATGTTTTTCCATAAATAAATATGGAATATTAAAACATCATTAATTGTAAAAAAATTCACATTAAAATTAATTTTTCTTACATAATATTAAATATACCCAATATCAATATAAAATAAAATAATTTTGAGTTTCCATAAAGTATAAATAGGGAGTTTGTATGAAGCATATATATTATTATGATCCTAGAAAATCCCCAATCCATTTTATTAGGGAGTTTGTAATATATTATTATGATCCTAAGAGAAGTCCCCAACCATTTTGTTGGTCGTTTTTTTTGTGGTATAGGAAAGTATAGTTTTTATCATGTATAAGTGAAGAGTTGGTATGAGGCATATAATATCATGATCTTAGATAAGCCTTAATAAATTTTATTGGTTGGTAGTTATTTTGGTATAAGTAAGTATTTGAATAAAAATATTATGTAAAATAAAAATTTTAAATAAAAAATGTTTGAATAAAAAAATATTGTTGAAGTTTGTAGAGGAGACATAAAAAGATGTGAAAAAAACATAAAGTTAAATATAAATAAACATAATGCATTTTGAATTCATTACTAAGTATACAATAAATTTAAAAAGATGTAAAAAATAAACATAAATTTAAATATGAATAAACATAATGCATTTTGAATTCATTACCAAGTATACAATAAATTATTTAAGATTATATAAGAGACTTGTCTCTATTAATTCTTATATAGAAAATGAATAATATTTTATTAAATTATTTATATTTTTTTACTAACTATTATTGATTGATGATTGATGAAAAAAAGACTAAACATATTATGTTTTTAAAATTATGCCATACAATCTTGGAATTACAATTTTATATTGCAATAGGCTTGTGCGAAGTCAATATTTCATATTTTTTATTAAGACAATATAAATTGATTCTCTTAATAGGTTAAAATCCTAAATTAAAATTGTATTGATAGCAAGAAGATTAAATGTATTATACTTTATATTTTTTCAAATTTGTCATTATCAAAATTTACTCATACCATCTTTATTGAAATTACAATTAATTAACTTGTTCAATATTGATATTTAATATGTCTTAAGATGATGAGTAGGTTAAAACCATAAGCTTTCCTTAACATTACTCTTCTAAATTATAATAAATAAATAAAAATTAATCTTTAATATGTATAAATTTTAATTAATGATAATAACAACACCATTATAAGAACATAATATACTATTTTTGGTCAATACCATTATATAAAAGTAAAAATATTGATTGAACTATATAAAAGTAAGAATATTGATTGAATTGATCATATTTATTCACTAATTATTACCTACATCATACTGTACATGAAATACATTTAGGAGTCGAGGGGATTCATAGGGAGGTTCACGAGATGGGAAGACTTGGGACATAACTCGTGGTTGATGCGTAAATGCATATAAAAAATCTTTGAAGATGATGTATGTGGGAGACTTTGAATCCCATAAAACTATATTTAATGACTTGTTTTTAGGAGTAGTGAGTTTTGTTGAAAATAAGAGTGAAGTTGTTTCCAAGTTGAAGCATAGTAATGGTCACTATGATGGTGTGGTGTTGCATTGGAAGAACTATTTGAAGAAATGGTTTTTTTGAAGTTTGGAATTCCAAAATATGTTTTGCGATGTTTTAATGATAGATGAAGATGAAAGTGAAAAGATGGTGATTTTGACAAGAAGAAATGAAAGAATGTCATAGAAAAAGGATGGGGATGAAGTAGACACCATGGATGTGGGTTAGTGTGGACTTGAGTTGTATCAATAGGTTTAAGAGGAAAATGAAGTGATCATGGAGAAGTAGCTAGAGGCGAAGAAGGTTTAAGAGATAAGCGATAAAGGAGGGATGAACAAAATAATTGAAGAAAAAAGAGAAAGATCTAGAAAATCAAACAACTAGTGGATGTTGATTTATTTACAACCATATCAGTAGGATGTTCATAAATGTTTAAGAAGGGACATTAGATATAGGATCATTCCTAGATTCTAAGAAATCCCACATCAATGAAATATATTTTAATACTTATTTTCAAGTATATATTTACAAGGTAAATGGAAGGCTCATACATGATATCGACAAAGGACACATAGAAACATCCTTATAAATCTCCAATGTTTAGAGAAATTGAGCACATTTTGGAGTTTCCCCAAGTTCACTAGGGTAATCCCACCCTAGAATTGATGACACTAGAGGCCTCACTTTTATGCCTAAGAATATTCTATAGTTTCCCCAAAATCAATTTGAGTAATTATTGGAATTCTTATGAGTATACTCCCTTTGTATGAAGAATTTATTAGAGGAACCCCAAGCTAGCTTGGAATCCACCTAGAATGTGCTAGATGCACACTTCCCCTACCCTTGAAATAAATAGAATGTGCTAGATGCACACTTCCCTACCCTTGAAATAAACGAAAGATTGAGGTGATACCATTGTGCTATTTCCATGGATCTCCTCATGGCTTAGGTCCTTAATCCTAGGGAATGATTGGGGTTTTCCCAAGCCTAGTGAATGAGACAATATGACCTAGAGAGGCCAAATTATATTAACAACGATAATATTAACTGATATTATTTAGTAAATCCCAAGAATGAACCAAATGCACTAATCCTTTGTAACCCATAAATGTTTTCAGTTTATCTAAACTACTATGGAAAGGACATTATAAAGTCTTGTACCTATTAGGGAACTTGCAATCAAAGCCTAAACATGATATGAAAGATGCATGAAGGATACCCCTTCAACACAATCCATGCAAACAATGATAAACAGTGCAAATTATGAGCAATGGGAAGAATGTTTTGGCTTCAACCAAAATAAAAAGAATGAAAACAAAGGGTAAAATGGTTGGTCGATATTATATAAGGGTTTCACATAAGGATGCATCCATCAATAGTTGAATATAATAACTTAAAGTGATTGACATTATGATTTGGATGATTGTGAATTCCCTTTCTGTTTCATTTTTATAAATGGAATCCCATAAAAAGAGCCTTTTTCTATTGAGTTATAACCTTGTGTATTTATAGGTTTTTATAAATTAAATCCCATAGAAAGATAAGGAGCCTTTTTCTATTGAGTTATAACCTTGTGTATTTATAGATTTGTGTAGAATCCAAATACCTCAGATGGCTTTGTGACTGTAATAAAGATGATAGATTGGACCACTTTTACTAATAAACTAGTATTATTATGATGCTTATTTTACCATGCATCAATACAAATACGTTTATTCATTCAATTGTCATTGTTGTAGAAGTGTATCATTAATTAACCGTTGCATGTTGAATTCATTTGATATTGTATGCATGTATCTTGGCATTGCACTTTCATTTTCATCTTCAAATCGTGAGGTTTGGACTATATGTGTTTTGAAATCTTTATCATTGTTTCATATATTATCAATCGATATGTATACTTTATTTTATTTATTTTAGTCATGATCATTTACACATCGAACACCAATGTACATAGTAATATGTTTCTCAATACATTTTTTAAATAAAATAACGATCTAAATTGGAAACAACATACATCATAATAATCAATAAATCATATTTGATTATAAAATAAATCCACACAAATATAAATTAAATGCATGTACAAATCAATGAACAAAATGCATCAAAACCCATTTCTCTTATATATTTATTAAATCTCACAAAAATATTCATGAAACTTTCTCTTTCTATGACAAAAAATTGATATACTCTCATCAACATATCAAATGTATATTTTCTTATTCTCATGATACCTTTCCAAAGAGAAAGAAGGTTGTGTGATAGCGTAGTCCCTGCCAACGAGGTTACAAAGTAAATTGTGGAATGAATTGTAAATGACGGAAGTGTTCAGTGAAAAAGGTATATCATGGAAATGTTGTGTGCAACATGTATATCACAGAACATGGGCCGTAAAATTTTCTTAGCACCAAGGTGTGACCTCATGGAGCAAGGTAAATTGTGGAAAATGGGGCACAAAATGTATATGACAGAAATATTGTTTTGAACATGTATATCACGAAACATCGACCCCGCAGAGAGACAGGAAACCGCAGCGAAGATGTTGCAAGAAACATGAAGCACATGTGGTATCCATGCAGTAAATGATGCTTGGCATGTAGAGAACCATTTATTTTTTGAAAGTATATAACAAAAGACAATTTGTTCATAGTGGAAGAAAAAAAATTGGAAATTTATCCATGCAGCAAATGACGCTTGGCATGTAGAGAACCATTTAATTTTTGAAAGTATATAACAAAATATAAATTTGTTTGTCATATAGACTGGTGAAAAATAAAAATGTATGAAGACATAAATTTAAAAGGAGATAAGAAAACAATTTTATTTGAAATATGTCAAAAAATAAAAGTTTGTTACATACTACTGGAAATTTTGAAATATAAAAAAAAATAAAAGTTTGTTACATATTAATGGAAATTTCAATGTGTTTTCCATGTATACTGGGATTGGGGCTCTCGCGGACCATTAGAGAAATATGTACAAGAAACAGGACTATAGAAAGAAGATAGAGTGCAATACTTGCAAAAAAGATAAATTGAAAGGTATAAGTGTTTTCCTAGACATTTCGATTTTAAAAAGTGGAATAATTGGGTTGATAAACAAATCAAGATGTGATAAGTAGACTTACAACGATGGTACATATGATCCCTTTGGCTATTTGCTTGCGACTGTTGTTTCATTGATTTCGTCGGCGGCTGCTGGAATCCTGGCAACTGCCTGTTGTCTTTCATCAGCGACCTACTTCAACTCCCTTTCGAGCCATTCTTCAATGTAGCTTCTCATTGGGTCAACGTTGATCTTATTCCATATTTTTATGTTGAAAATATCATTTTCTAATTCCTGGAAGTGGATAGAAAGATTACACAGAGCCTGATAAATTTCGTCATTATGTACTGAATAGTCAACTAGCCAGTCATCGACGTGAGCTTGATCATATTCAAGGAAGCTGTAAAACTTTTGTAGAGACAATGCATTATACATATCAACCTGTTTATTGAACTCTTTCCTAGCTAAGGGAAAGGAGTTTGCGATTAAGTCAGGGTCCTGGAAGTCGTTGGTATTTTCAGCTAAGTTTATTCTTGACAACCTTGTGAATAATTTATCTTTCTTTGATATGGCTTATTCTCATGACTGAACAATGAAATGCAAATTATTCACTTTTTCTTTCCATCATGCATTTAATTGACCGATCCGGTTTTTGTGTGGAAGATCTTGTTGTATTATTTTTGTTTCTGTCATATTGTTGACAATGGTACCAAAAGGAAGGACTATCTTTAAATATAATTTTTCTTCATCTGTTAACTCCATCTGCAAATGTTCGGGAAAACTATGTGCCCTGGTTCCAAGGGAAGTGATGGTTTGTGATGTTTTCCATGCCTCGGTAACTAGTTCCATTCTTTTCTTGATATTATTGTCCAAATATCATCTACATGATGTGAGGAGGTTGGAGAATGATTTTAAGTTGGTTGCAGGGGTGGCAGGAATGGTTATTTCCAAAGTATTGATAGGAAATGACATAGGAATCAAAGCCTCTTCCAATTCCTTGACTCAGTCCTTCAGTCTGGGATTCTTTGCCTCGATGACTCCAATGGAATCATGAAGTCCATCTCCACTTGCATTGTGAAGTTAATAGATTTTGTACGGTCACATGTTGGCAAGGTCAACCTCTGAACACGATTTTCCTTTCTTATTTTTTACATATTTTTTCTCAATTATTATTTTTTGGACTGGCTATCAAAAACAACGCTCTAGAACACGAAGGATTCATCTTCGTAAAAAAATTTGGTATCAAATATGTCCATTGGACGACTATGTTGGATGGAATCTTCACGTTGATCAAGGTAGCATAGCATGATAGCCAGATCAATGTCAAGTTCCATGTTCTCACTCTGAATTTCCGTCTCTTCCGCCTATCCCACATTTTTTTTCTCTTATTCTCTACTGAAAGCTTGTGAGAAATACCAATGATGTACTTTAACCAAGTACCATCACCCACAATCATATACCATCTATAAGTGCATAAAACATGCACCAAACCTCAACAAGATGTATCACAATCAAGTTTTGTTCCCATACACATATGCCATGTCAACCATAACTTATGTGCCAATGATAGTACTAGCAATTTCCTCTAACAAAAAAACAAGTTTGTACCAATCATGCATCAATTGTAGACCAAGCTATGACTAATCAATTTTGTAAAACATAACCACCTCATCAACTCATCAACTACATGTCCCAATATGTAGCTCAAGCACATGAAAAATGCATGCACCAAGACATCCAACAAATATGCCTCTAACGATACATCATAAGATATATAAATAAAGTTCAAATATGTACCGGCCATGTAATATAAAAAATATGCCTCAAAAAACATTCACTACAACAAGTACAAAGTAGCTAATAGTATCTCTAAACATGTATCAAAAGTGTGCCTAAATAGATCAATGATATTTTGAGTTGGCATCACATCATCATGATATATCTCATAACCAAAGTTCCATAACTTCAATGACATAACCAACATTGTTCCTCAATAAAAAATGCCTCAATCCACACTCTAGGGTTAGTACCATGCATCCAAGATAAACATAAAGCATGTGCTTCAACACTCAACCATATGTCATCACCATACACACATCAAACATACATGCAAACATATAATCATGGAAACCTACAATAAACCATGCAAACATATAATCATCAAACCATGCTACAACTCATCTGCATTGCCTTATTTTCCAAGGATTTTACCACAAGTGTGTGACATGTTCCACAGACAACTCGTGTAAGGTTCCTTCCATACACAGCTCTTGTATGGTTCCCAATCCCAAATGGTTATGTTGCATTGTGACTAACATCAAGGATATGCCTTGTTGAGTTTGGTTGGCCATTGTTAATTATGGTTCACTATGGTGTTTGATGTAGTTGACCAGGGTTAATCGTTTAATAATATTATTAATATTTATATCACATTATAGAATTTATCAAAGGTGATCTCACATTGTGACATTCATCAAGGGTTTTGTCGCATTGAAACATTTTTCTTTGTTTGTGTTGGTTAAAACATTCGTGAATATTTAGGTCACATTGCGACATTGATCAAATGTGACGCCACTTAAGGTTTTTGTCACATTGCAACATTCATTGAAGGTTATCTTGGATTGCGAAATTTACTAATGGTTATTTCAAATTGATACATTCATCTTACGACATTAATCCTAATGTATCATTAAAACATTAATCAAATGTGATTTCACATTTCGATTATGGTTAAGAATTTCGTTGCACTGCAATGTTCATCAAATGTGATGTCGTATTGTTACATTCATTAAGGGTTTTATCTCTTTGTGATGTTCATTGAGTGTTATGTCAGGTTGTGAAATTTCTTAATGGTTATGTCAAATTGTGACATTCTTTTTGGCTAACTTTATGTTAAATTGTTACAATCATTAATGGTTATGTTGCATTACGACATTCATCGGGGGTTATGTTGCACTGAGTTTGGTTGAGTTTGGTTTCCTATAAATTAGATTCCTCAAAGGTTATGTTCAATTGCGCCATTTCTTCATTGACTTATGTCAAATTGCTATGTCCCCAATCCCAAATGGTTATGTTACATTATGATTGTCATTAAGGCTATTACGACATTCATCAAATGTGATGTCATATTGTGACATTCATTAATGATATTGTGACATTGTAACATTCATTAAGGGTTTTGTCACATTTCCACGTTCATCAAGGGTTATGTTGACATTAAAACATTCATCAAATGGGATGCCAAATTGTGATGTTCGTTAAGGATTTTGTCGCACTGTGATGTTCATTGAATGTGATGTCACATTACATCTATTAAGGGATTTCTCTCATTGTGATTTTCATTGAGAGTTATGTGATACTGTGACATTCTTCAATGGTTATGTCAAATTTCAACATTCATATTGGATAAATTTACATTAAATTGTTATGCTTCTTAATGGTTATGTTGCATTGTGACATCCATAAAGGGTTATGTTATATTCAATTTGGTTGACCTTTTTTGCCCATAAATTACATTCCTCGATTGTTATGTTAAATTGAAAATTTCATCTTCCCTGATTTATGTCAAATTTCTATGTTCCCAATCCCAAATGGTTATGTTGCATTGTGATTGTTATCGAGGCTATCTTGCGTTGAATTTGGTTGGCCCTTGTTCATTATGGTTCCCTATGGCCTTTGAGGTAGTTGACGAGGCTTAACAGTTTAATAATATTATTATAGTTAAGTTACATTATAGACTTTATAAAAGGTGATGTCATATCATGATATTCATCAAGGGTTTTGTCGAATTGCAACACTTTTATTTGTTTATGCTGGATTGTGACATTCATGAATGGTTATGTCACACTACGACATTGATCAAATGTGATGTCACTTAAGGGTTTTGTCACATTACAACATTCATCAAAGTTTTTCTTGGATTGCGACATTTCTTAATGGTTATTTCAGATTGAGACATTCATCTTGCGATGTTAATGGTTATGTCACATTATGACATGAACATCAAATGTGATGTGACATTACGATATTTATTAAATATTTTGTTGCACTCTGATATTCATCAAATGATCCAATGTGATCTGTCACATCACGACATTCATTAAGGGTTTTGGCATGTTGTAAAATTCATCGAGGATAATCTTGGATTGTGATATTTCTTAATGGTTATTTCAAATTGCTACGTTCATTAAGGGTTTTATTTCATTGTGACGTTCATTGAGGGTTCTGTCAAATTGCGAAATTACTCAATGGTTACATCAAATTTTGACATTCATATTGGCTAACTTTATGTTAAATTGTTACATTTCTTAATGCTTACAATGCATTGGGGAATTCATCAAGGGTTATGTTGCATTGAGTTTGGTTGAGTTTGATTTCCTATAAATCACATTCCTCAATGGTTATGTTTAGCTGAAACATTTCTTCATTGACTTATGTGAAATTGCTATGTTCCCAATCCCAAATGGCTATGTTGCATTGTGATTGTCATCAAGTCTATTACGACCTTCATGAAATGTGATGTCATATGGTGACATTGATTGAGGATTTTTTCACATTGCGACATTCATCAAGGGTTTTGTTTGATTTCGACATTCATCGAGGGTTATCTTGGATTCAACATTTGTTAATGGTTAGTTTAGATTGAGACATTCATCTTGTGACATTAATGCTTATATTGCATTGTGTTCTAGATTATGAAACGTCTAATGTTTTGAGTGGACAATCCACCCATAGTTAGATAAAAAAAATTAAATGATATTAGAAAAGAATGTTGGAATATGTGCTTGAAACATTAGATGTTTCATTATCTTAGAGACAATTTATCTTTAAAAAACTCAAACAACATTTTGAAAAATAATTTTGAATTTAAAAAACAAAAATTAATTACATTACTCTACATCAATATTATATTACTACAATCAATATTATATTATTACAATGGGTATACATCCCTATCGTCATGGGAAAAACTTGTGACCACTGAAATTATGGATTTATGCACCTGAATTAAAATTATGGTTGGAGTGACATAAGAAATAAAACTAGGTTAAAAAGGAATTGTCTAAACTTATTTTACGGTCTCACCAACAAAGTTAATGTACGGACAATGATAATGTGAAACATATCCCAATCGAACGGCATTAGATTCCTAATATAGTAGGGAAGGGTTTTTTATATTGACCGGGCACACTTACTAATTATTAATTATTGTTAATATGTTCCTTTCGTCCATCGAGACGGTCCTATCTAACGGATGGAAAAAAAAATACATTGCTAGTAATTATTATTATTGGTAATATGTTCTTTTCATCCGTCGAGACGGTCCTATCTAACGGATGGAAAAAAAATACATTGCTAGTAATTATTATTATTGGTAATATGTTCTTTTCATCCGTAGCTAGTGTCATATCTAACTGACAGGAAAAGAAGATACATTATTATTATTACTGGTAATGGTGGATAATGTCCTATCTAACTGAGAGGAACGGAAGATACATTACTAATAATTATTGATAGTGAGCCTAGTGAATAATTTCAGTGTGAATAATTATTGATAGTGCGCCTGGTAAGTGTGGATCAAATAATAGTACATATAAATATCCAGGCTGGCGTTATGTGAAATTGTTTTTTACCCGAAGATCCCACTTTTTCGAGTAGTCGGCCTCTGCATACACATATTCTGAACTCGTGCTATAAGGCCTTATAGTCAGGCATATTGTCGTAATAGTAAAAGTTGCCGGGAATAGGTTTGATAGACTTGGTGGCCTCAAGTG
>ML794753.1:89879-109699 GCA_009831015.1 Picea engelmannii | reverse complement strand
TTGTTCCATGCCGACCACAAGACAAATCCTTCCATGTTAGGGACCTTAGATTCCTCATGCTCCCAAGTTTCATCTAGACAGATAATATCAATACCACTCGGGATCCAACTTATCATAGGACCTTTGTGCCATGGAAAGCCACGGCAATTCCAAAAAAGGATCCCAAGTGTCCCAAATTCCCATTTACTATTATCCTTCTGGTCTCTATCCCTAACAATAGCTTTTCGATTTCTAATTATTGCCCATTTTCCTCCTTTCCTGGCTTCTTTTACCTTTTGAACTTCCTTCCTTAGTTTAGCTTGGTCTTCGGGAATGAGGTCTTCATTTATAAATATTCTTGACCCTTTTAAGCTCAGAGATTTACTAAGTATGCTATATTTATGGTCAGTACAACTTACTTTGACACAGATCAACCTATCTTTGTGATCAATTATTTTTCCTAGCCTTTTTTCTTCTATGAGGTAAGTTGTATCAATTTGTGATTTATTTTTTAATTCTTCTTTTACTATTGCTAGTGTATCCTCCTCTTGTTGTTCTTTTATACCAAAAAATATTAGGTTCAAGGCTCTTTTGTTACGGTCTCGATTAGCTTATTCATTTCCTCTTTGATGGGTTTGATATCTAATTTGTTTTCCATATTACCAAGCGTCAAATTGTTGGTTAGTTTTTCTTCTAGCTCTTTAATCCTATCTCTCAAGTTGTGATTTCCTTCAACCCCTCCTTCTTGGGTTGATTGTTTATGTTTTTCCATTTCTTGAATTCTATCCTTCTTTGTTTGCAATTTACTCTTGAACCCTAAGAATCTATCCTCTATTTGAGTTTGAATGGTATCTTTGATCTTTTTATCAATCATTGCCTCTAGCTCTATTTTGAGTTTTACGTCTCTTTCTTCACTCCTTTTTTCTAATGTTTCTAACTCTATTTGGATTTTGGCATCTCTCTCTTCTCTTTTTTTTTCTACTGATTCCATATAATCGTAAATGATCTCTAGGGTGATTTTGAGGGGCCTCCCCTTGTTAGGGTGAGTTTTTGGAATAGGTGGTGGAGTGCTCATATTGAAAAGAAGAGAAAAAAGATGTAACAATTATCATTAAGGATTGACTTTATCTCTCAAATCAACTTTTACTTCTGAAACATAAAATAAAAAATTAAATAAAATATTTTAAATCTCTTTACATAAAATTAAAATTGAATCAAAGTAAAAAGTGACTCACCTCATTTCAGATGTCCAAATGCTCAACCCTTTGAAGAAGCCAAAAAATAATTTCTGAAGATGAGAGAGAAGTCCAGAAAAACTACAGAGATTATTCTGGGTAAAAAAGGTAAAAACTACGAAGATTATTCTCGTTCAAAACCTTAGATATATAATCTTAGAAATAAAATATCTCCTAAAAAATAAATAAACAAATAAGTATTATTCTTGTTCAAAACCCTAGATATATAATCTTAGAAATTAAAATATTATTTGAGTTGAAAACCCTAGATATATAATCTTAAAAAAAAAAAGTATTATTTCCGTTCAAAACTGCAGAGATATAATTTCAACACCGCAAAGATCTACTATACTCGTTCCAAAAGCGGAGAAATATTAATTTCAAAATCGCAGAGAAATAGTATTCCCATAATTTGTCATTTATTAAATGGAGACTTATAACATTCACTTTACATTCACTTTTAATTTAGTTTCGTTGAACAACTCTATTTTTATTATTTGAAAAAGGCAACTTACATTATTACTATGTATTATGTAAAATTTATTTTTGTCAGACAACTCTATTCTTATTATTTAAAAATTCATCTTAGATTGTTAATATATATATATAGTTAATATGTAGAAATATTGTTATTATGTAGAAGTAGCTGGTCTAAAATGGAGACCTTATAACATTCACTTTTAATTTATTTTTGTTGAACAACTCTATTCTTATTATTTAAAAAGGCGCCTTATATTCTTACTATGTAAGAGTGGCTTTGTCTATGGTAAAATGGAGAACTTGACGAGATGGAAAATTCATATGTAAGAGTGGCTTTGTCTATGGTAAAATGGAGAACTTGACGAGATGGAAAATTCATGTGACGACGAGAAAATGGCAACGAACAATAACGGTGAGTTCTTCACATTTGCTCTGGATTACACTTTGGTTGGAGAATGATTCGTCATCTAATAAATTCGGTTTATAGTTATGACACACTTTGGTTGGAGAACGATTCCTTATATAATAAATTCGGTTTATACTTAAGACAGTACAGATTTTTATAAATGTAAAAAATGAGTGTGATTGTGAGTTTCCAAGTTGTTTAGTCAAATGAATAAGAAACTAATGCTGGTAAATAAGGTATGAATTAACAAAAACATAAAACCTATTATTTATTTTGCACTAAAAGAAAGAAGTAGACCAATTAAAGAAGACACTTAAAGAAAATAGTCACTTTCATTATAAAATAAAAAAGTTAGCATATTTCTTTTGATTTATGATAAATCATTATACTTTAATATATAAAATATTATAAAATAAAAAAATTAGCATATTTCTTTTAATTTATGATAAATCATTATATTTTGATATATAAAATAATGGGAAACAAGTGACACTTTATAGTTTATACTTTAATTGTAGGTTCAAAATTTCTATTTAAATATCAATTAAATATCAACTAAATATGAAAGTCTATGTGTAATTTCATAATTAAATATATTAGCCTTTGTAAAAGTTTGGAAAATAAGAAAATATTTGTAATCAAATTAAAGATAATTTATGGTCAACCATAAATCAAATGGGATAAATCAAATGTTATAGCTTTAAAAATGAATTATATCTTTTTACTCAAACTTAAAACTTAGGTTATCTAATTACATTGTGAAAGAACTCCATCAAAAGAGAACTTGTTAACCAATAACATTTAAAAAAAAATAAAATTAAATATTATAAAAAAATTATTATTTAATTTAATTTATATATAATATTTGAAAAACAAGAAAATGTTTATATTTACACATTAATTAATGGATAATCAATAATAAATAAAATACTATAATCTTCACATTTTCAAAGACTATAATTTTCACGTTTTCAAAGACTAATAATGAAGAAATCAAATCCATCCTTATTTTATCTACTAATAGGTGAGATACCACTGAATTTATTTACAATGATAGAAGTAAGAGAGTATGTACATCTTTTGGTTAAAAGATTATGAATTTTAGATGCCAAGTGAGAAAGAGAAATATTTATTTTTCCAAAAATTAAAATAAATATTATTCAAATTTTTGAATACTCATACTTTAGCCATAACTTCATTATTTAGTTATTTGTTAATCTTAAAATTCTTTTAAAATAAAACCCAAATAAATAATAACAAATTTTCATCTAATAATTCTTAAATAATAATTCTTAAATGTGAAAAAAACTTATTTAATAATAAGCATATTTATTTTTAAAAACATGGTTATTAAATATTAAAATATAATATTTATTAATCAAATAATAAAATTATTTTAAAAATCAAACATTAATCATGCTTCAACTATCAAGTTCTTCCTGCATCAAATCCCACTTCCAAGCGTTTTCAAATAACACCATACAGTCATGAAACATGACAACAATTAAACGATAAAAATTCAAGTTGATCCCAATTCTTACCCACAAAGAGTTAAGAGACTAAATTTCTATTCAAAGATCTAAGTTTATCACTCTCAACGAAGAAATGCGTGTATTCTTCACTTTCCAAGTGTGAGAAAATGGTATTTATTAATATAAAAATATGGAATAAAAATTCTTCAAATTAAAGTATTTTGAATATTCAAGCATTGGTCATCGTTCTTATTTATCAATCCTATTTTCAGTCAATGTAAGTTAAATAGAATTTGAGTTATTTCTTTTGTTTGAAATTTTTAACATGATTTTCTCCACTACGAACCCATTCAATAGAAAACTTCCACTTTCACCGTCGAACTTCTCACTCGTCCACGAAAAAAAACTCACTCTCCTACGACACTTAAAGATTTTTTAGTTATTTTCTTTGCCAAATATTTGCGAAAAAGATTAACATTCTTTAAACCCCAACCAAGTTGCAATTTATTACCATTTTCTTTGGGGTTACTAATCTCTTTTTTTTGTCCGTACTCCCAAAACACAAGAAATTGAAACTAACTCTATAGATCTTTTCCAATACTACCTTTGGGATGTAGACTAAAGACATCCAATAAGTAGGAATGACTTCAATGATAGATTTAACTAAAATCAGCCTTATCAATAAAAAGCCAAACTATTCAATTGAGATTGATAAAAAAACCAAACTATTCATTTGAGATTGTTTGAAATAGAAGCGTCTTTAGTACAATACTAGTTCAAGCACCTTATTTCATGAAGAATGTATTATTTCACATTGTTGGAAACTATGTTTTCTGTTTTCTTTTTCACCTATTCCAGTCTATGAGAGCTAATATGGTGTCACTTATTTGGGGATGCCTGTGGACTTTCACCCAAGCTATTCCAATTACTATGAGAGCTAATATGGTGTCACTTATTTGGGGATGCTTGTGGATTTTTACTCTATATGAAGTTTTTCTTGCCAATGCTTGCTAATGTTGAATCCTAATAAATCCATATAATTTTAGCAGTCTTGTATGGACTATTATATGTCTATTGAATGCGATGACACCTCTTGCTCTAGATCCATTAATGAAATGTGTAGAGGAAACACAGATCTTTCTTGGCTACTCTATTGTTATGTTTTTTTTTCCTAATTTCCATCCATCGATCAATTGTTATGTTTTAATGGCACTCATTCTAAGGTTGGTCAATTTCAGAGTATTGTCATGACCAAAATTGGTGGTTCATAAAATTTATGGAAACCTGTATCAAAGAAGATTTTATTATCTGGGTGATTTTATTCTCATTGAGTGGGCTCTTAGGGAAAGGTCTAGTGACCCTTCCATTATATTAGTTTTCTGATTGAGGGGAGTCCAAGGAAGGGTAATATTACCTTACTCAAGCATAATATAAGCATCAATGGCGATACTACACAAGGGTAGATCAACCCTTCCTTGGGCATAGTATATTTATTGAGAAAGATCCTAGAGAGGGGTTGGATGACCCTTTCTGAAGAATATTGTTCACATTAATAGTGAGCCTTGGGAAGGGTTAGCCAACCATTCCTCGAGCATAGTATTTTCATTATGGGAGAGCATGGGGAAGGGTTAGCCAACCCTTGTTTAAGAAGAGTGTTCTCATCATAGGAGAAAGAATGGAAGGCTTAAAAAATGCTTCCTCAAGCATAGTATTCATATTGTGGAGGATCCCAGGGAAGGATTCACTAACCCTTTTTGAATATTAGTAATCATGTTGAGGGGAATCATAAGGAAGGAATAGCTAACCCTTCCTCAACCATATTATTTTGGTTGTAGGGGAGAATGTGGAAGGGTCTGACAACCATTATATCTCATGAGGGAATATATAACATAAGGGTTAATAAGCCCTTCCTCAAGCATAGTATTCACATTATGGAGGATCCCAAGAAGGATTCACTAACCCTTTTTTAATCTTAGTAACCATGTTAAGGAGAATCAAAAGGAAGGATCAACTAAACCTTTCTCAACCACTGTATTTTTGGTTGTGGGGGAGAATGTGGAAGGAAATCCTCATGCATAATGTTAGTGTCATAGAGAAATTGTTGGTATTGTCAATTGACTCTTTCTAAAGCATAGTATTTGCATTTTGGGGGGGCTAACGAAGGCTCAATCAACCCATCCTTCAGAATAGTATTTTCATTATGTCATAGTAAAAGGAATTTTTGGCCAACCCTTTTTCAAGCATAGTATTCTCATAAAGGGATATCCATAGGAAGGGTTACGTGGTCCTTCCTTGAGCATATTATTGATATCATAGAGGATATTAAGGAAGGTTCAACCAACTCTTTATGAAGCATAGTATTCACATTGATGGGAAATCTAATGATCCATACGGATGTCGGTGGCCTCCCACCTATTCCAATTGGTTCATTTTGGCAGTTTTCTAGTTTGGTATTTTTTTCGAGTTTTCAGGTTCCCGACTTTCAAGGCCGTTTTGAGGCCCTAAATAATGTTTTTAGGGATCACCAAAATCAAACTAAGGACAGATTCAAATTATGATGGAAACGTGTGCAGTCCTTGTATAGACCTTTCCAATGGGCTATTGTGTGCCTAAAATGGAGATCGTATGCAAAAATTATGACCCCGGGAAGTTGATGTACTAACTTACCCCAACGGAGCCCACATGACTTTTGGTGCTTCATCTCCTAGGGTTAGGTTTTTGGATGTCTAGGGTTTTGGCATTCATGTTTATTGTAAAAATTCTTTCAGAGACTTATTGTAATCATCTTCTTTTGATTGAGTGTAGTCGTCACATCTCTTCTCAAAGATAAGATGCCACCATTCCAACAAGCTTGTTTTCTGCTACATTTTATAGTTTCAACATATTTCCTTATTGAATAGAAGTCAATTTTACTATATCTATGTTATTTTGTGTTAAGCATAATAATAATCTATATTCATTATGTTCTTCTCATAAAATACAGATCAATGGTATCAGAGCGGTCTTCTCCTTGTCGTTCTTAATGCATGTCCCTTACGAGGTCAGGGTGCAAAGAATTGGGTCTCGAGCTTATTTCTCTTGAGGAAAAATTCTCTCGCATGCCCAAGCGACCTATCACGGCAAGAGAAAATAAAGACGGCGAGAAAAGATATCCTTTCAAAATGTTGCTCGAGGAAGCCCTCACACAATAGAGGAATGAGATGATGGATAGTTTTGCACAAATCCTTCGGCAACTACCAACATATGACTCATCTTCCTCGAGCAGAGGTGTCGACCCCTTCAAGGTACAAATCAAATTTGATATTCCTATATTTGAAGGTTAGATAGACACAAATGCTATAGTTTCACTGCCATTAACAGCATAAATCATTGTCATTCCAATATTAAAATACAAGCATACCAGGTATAGTTTCTCTACCATTAAAAGCATAAATTCATTGTCATACCAATATAAAAAAGCAAACAGAAATTGCCAAGAAGGGTATTAAAACACAGAGTTACTTCGCCAGGAAATGCATCAACGCAGAGTATCATAAATGGTTCACTGAGGGAAGGGATAAACAATCACAAAGGTAATCCATCGCAACCAAGCGCAAGTCAAACACTCAACCAAGAACAATCAACAGGGTTAGACAACTGGGAAGAAACATCCTTCGCTCATCATCCACGCGCAAAAAAGGAGGGTGTTTGGATCTATAGGTCTATTAACATCGAAGTGACGACCGTCGATCCGGATCCTAGCCGACTGCTCAGGCATGGACTGATGAGCTAGGGACGAAGGTGAAGAAAAAGATCAAACTCATCACAAATCAATAAAGCCATAGGACACTCACAACATTTAGGGATCGAAATCCAAGGGAATCAAGTCAACATTTCCTTTACCCAAATAAAAGTACAAAATTAAAGGCGTAAAGTATAATAATAATCTACTATGTAGAATGAAAGTAAGCATACCGTAGCCCAAGTCGTCCGCTATGAGGTTCTTTCCCGTGCACTCTGTGCCGCTCCCGCTTGCCGACTGATGAGACTTCACTGGTACCTCCCAACCAACTCTAGGGGTACTCTTCTTCCCCCTTAGCCCACTGAGCTGCAAAGGGGCCACACACACTAAACCAGAGATCAGCTAGCTTCCAACTTGCCTTGCAAGGCCGAGCTACCACTCCTCACCGAGATAGGAATCCCAACTCCCACAAGCTAAGTCAGTCAAGTCTAAAATTATGTAGCGTAACGTTACGCATAACAACAAAGAGCCATTATCCTTCTCCTCCCTCCTTTATATAGAGTTTCTAGGTCATTTACTTTCCCAAAATCCCATTTAATTTATTGTTCAATAATTTAATTCATAAATATCCGCCCCGTACATGTGTCACCCATCTCCTTCATTGCACCATAAATTAATTTCTTTAATTAATTAATTACTCCTATTTCCCTCACCCACCTAAAAGCATTCCTAGAATCGCTCCTAGGTGTTCCCATATTCCCTTACACATTTTAATGACTTACCCCCTTACTAATTCACTAGTTGAGTTCAATTTAGAAAGTTCTTAAATGCTAGATACCTTACTAAGTTAGTCTTTTTGCTTTTTCCTTATGTTTCCCGCTTTTTCCTAGTTTCCTATTTCTTTTAAATTTCCCCTTTCCCTTTTCAGTTAAAACTCAAATGGCAAGTGTAGAAAATTACCTTTTTCCCTTTTTCTTTTTAATTAATAAATTTTAATTAGCAAGTGCAATAAAACAATCATTTCCCTTTTAAATTTTAAATCCCCGAATAATTTGATTTTAATAATTTAATCAAATTTCTTTCCCCCCTTCCGTCACATGTTTAATGATGATTATTGTTATTTTTATTTTTTCTGCAAGTATTACTTTAGACCTAGATTTTAATTTTCGAGGTTGGGTGACATTTTATTAGGAAATTTGTTTTTAAATCTTTTTTATCAAAAAATTCATTCTAATTCTATCTAGGTCTATTAACTTATTAGTTAACAACGCGACATGCCCCTTCAAGACACACTAGGTGCTCCAAGGGTGCCACTTGCCTCCTTCTGTTTCCCTTGCGCGACGTTCCCTTCAGGACTCACTATGTGCTCCAAGGGTGCCACAAGCCTATTTTTCATTTTTCTTGCATGACATGCCCTTCAGGACGCACTCCGTGCTCCAAGGGTGCTACTCACCTATTTCATTTTTTCTTGCATGACATTCCCTTCAGGACGCACTCCATGCTCCAAGGGTGCCACTCGCCTCTTGAATGACTTGGTAGACATTAAAAACCCCTGAAGTCAATAATCCTCTAGGTGATCTTGTGGGAGACTAAGGGTCTCTAAGGAATAATGGACCTGCCTTATTGCGCTCCCCTTAGAATCGTCGTCAATGACTATCACAGTCTGCCCTCACGACATCGTGGGTCTTCTCGAACTAGGTAATCGTTAACCTACAGTTCGAGCCACAACGAGAGTGTTAGTAGGTTGTGGTAGGGATTTTATCCACACCTCTCCCCCAACGTCTCTGGTTATTGTGCATGACCCCTCTACTCCACATGTGAGTCTGGTCGAAAAGCTATCGTCGGCCTGCATCATCAATGAATCATGTAAGAATAAAATTCATAATCATAACATCTAATGAGATGCAAAAATGTCATATATATACAAAACTCAAACCCCAATATTCCACTCCCTAACTCGATCTGGAGTCCAAGGGTTTCATCGATGCCTTAGCATCCTCGAGGTCCAAATCCTGCACACTCAGGAGAACCAAGTCAATAGCACCTGTCTATGTCAATACAATAAAATAACATATAGTCACATCCATAATGACTCATAATAGTAATCAACGGTCAATGGTATAATAATATGGCTCACCTGCAAGCAAGTGTCTTCAAAGAATAAGTTGATACACCCCCTCTTGGTAGAAACTTTGTCTCAAAGTTTCGTAGTATAAAAGTGTCGAAATAGTGTGTATCACAGTGTCATAAGTCTATCTATCAAACAAACTGGAAATTGTTGGCACATGTCATATGCATCCTCTGAGTTCGTCGGGTGCAGACTATAGTTGTCCCACTGGACCTTGACCTCATATATTGTTTGACGTTGTAGCGGTCGAATGTGATGATCTAGGATGCAGATCAACCTGGTCATGAGCGCACCCTCATCCGACACTCGCAAGGTGCTCAAGTCAAACTTGTGTAGGATCACTAATCATAATGTCTTGAACGGAGATGTGAAAGGAATCATGCATACACCTCAAGAATCAGGAAAGGATAGTCATTAGGCCACGAGCCTCTCTGTTCCACAAAATTGTAGGAGATAGTTTAGCCCCTTTTCCGAACTTGATCAAACTCTTATGTGGTTTCCGCAGCAAAAATACATGATCGCCACATCGTAACTACGGTTGACACGACGCGCATCGACATAAATCTTTTGTCGATCCTGCACTTCCTTGATCCTTAATCTTATAGATTGCATTTAATCTTCCAATTATTAGATCGCTTCCAGTCCCACTTGGACCCTATCCTCAAGCCAATCCCAACTCAAAGGCATCCAACACGATCACCCATAAAGAAACTTGAAAGGCACCATATTAATGGCGCTTTGGTGATTGTTGATATAAGATAATTCTACCAATGGCAAGAATTCTTCCCAATGCTTCTGTTGGTCCATCATGACATCCGCAACATGTCTTCCAAGGTCTGGTTCGTTCGTTCATTTTTCCTGTCAGTCTCTGGGTGGTACACAATACTAAATTTAAGTTGGGTTCCCAAGTCCTCTTGGAAACTATTCCAAAATCGTCCAGTAAAAACCGATCTTCGATCGGATATTATCCTCTTAGGTATGCCATGCAGCCTCCCAATCTCACTGATGAAAACTCTAGCTATGTCAGGTTCCTGATAGGTCATACACACAAGAATAAATTGAGCACTCTTCGTCAGAGTGTTGACTACCACAAAAATTGATTTGTGTCTCCTTTCCATCAGTGAAAATCCAACAATAAAATCCATCGAAATAACCTCCCATTTTGATTCTAGAATAGCGTGTGTCTGTAGTAATCATGTTGGATGTCTAGATTCGGCCTCTACCTGCTAACATTCTAGACATCTGGCTACATAGTTGACGATGTCTGCCTTCATTCCTTTCCAGAAGAATAAGGTTTTAAGGTCCGCCCTCCTCTTTGTGACTCCCAGGTGAGCCATGTATACTTCTATATGAGCCTCATTTGGGATAAATCTCCTAAACTTGTGATTCGGGGGTACATAAATACGGTTTTTAAACCTCAAAATCCATCGTCGTCAAATGTAAATCCTTCAAATATTGGTACCATCATTGCGTTTTGTTCGATAAAATCCTCAACCTCTTATACCGGACATCATCACCCTATAAGGTTAGAATATTTTCACGTAGATTCGTCTGAAGAGGAAACACAGAAAATATGTGTGGTCTCTGACTCAATGCATCTGCCACTCGGTTCACTGTTCCTTTTATGTGAGAAATCTTGAAATCGTACTCGCTAAGAAGTTCCAACCAACGTCGTTGTCACGCGTTCAGGTTGCTTTACGTAAGGATGTGATGTAGTCCACAGTGGTCCATCTTTATTTCAAATTTTCATCCAACTAGGTAGTCTCTCCAAACCTTCAAGGCATAAACAATGGCTAACAACTCCAAATCGTGCATCTCATAGTTCTCCTCATGCCTTCTCAGTTTCTTCGAGATGTAAGCGATCACTCGCTCGTCTTTCATCAAGACTCCACCTAATCGTTCTGTGGATGTGTCAGTGCATAACAAGAAGTCCGTGTCCATGTCAGGGAACTTTAGTATCGGTGTCATTGTCAACAGCTCCTTGAGCCTCCGAAAATATTCCGCGCATTTCTCAGTCCAAAAAAAATTCTTGTTCCTTTTATGCAACTCCGTGATCAGATTTTCTATCCTTGAAAATCCCTCGACAAACCATGGATATTATCCTGCCTAACCCATGAAGCTGCGCACTTCTGGGACATTCGTCGGTGCAGGCCATTCCATAATAGCCTCGACCTTTGCCAGATCCATGGCAATACCTTCGTCGGAGGTGACATGCCCTAAGTAGTGGATCTTCGATTTGATAAAATGAGCATTTGGACAACTTCCTATACAATTTGTGCTCTCGCAGACACTATAGTACCAAGCACAAGTGCTTGTCATGCTCCTTTGTCATCCAAGAGTAAATTAAAATATCGTCTATGAATACTTGGATGAACTTGTCCAAGTACTCATGGAACCCTCGTTCATCCAACTCATAAATACCCCTGGGGAATTTGTCAATACAGACGGTAAAATAGTAAACTCATAATGTCCAAACCTCATCTTAAAGGCGGTCTTAGGGATGTAATCCCCCTTGATCTGCAACTGGTGATACCCTGATTGCAAATCGATCTTGGAAAACACCATCGCACCCTTCATCTGATCGAACAAATCATCAATCCTTGGCAGTGGATATGGATTCTTTATCGTTTCCTTGTTCAATTGATGGTAGTCAATGCAGAGTCTCCATGACCCATCCTTCCTTCGTATTAAAATAACAGGCACACCCCATGGTGACACACTGGGACGTATGAGTCCCAGGTCCATCAACTCCTTCAGATGCATTCTCAACTCCTGTAACTCTAGGGTTGACATACAATAAGGCGTTCTCACTATTGGTTAAGTCCCTGGTTTTAGGTCTATGGTAAACTCCAATTCCCTCGCCGACGACATCCCTGGTAACTCCTTCAGAAAGACATCTTCCAACTCTCTCGCCACCGGAAGGTGTTCTAGACCTTTCGCTACTCCCTTCTCATTTAACGTAAGGATCATATAAATCTTCCATTCCTTGCGCATGCTCTTCTGTAACTACAAGGACACAATGAACCTTAGGGAATCTCCCTTGTTCCGTCCTACAATCATGCATCTCTGTCCCTCAACATCGACCAATCCAAATTGTTTTGTCTTACAATTCAGTATCACCTCATGCGATTCCAATCAGTCTATACTCATCACAACATCATAAGATCCTAAGATCATGATGTACATGTGGGCCCTGGTGAAAAACTCTCCCAGGTTAAGGTATAGCCCATAACCTTTCCTCCAACCCTTTGTTTGGCTCTTGAAGCAATCTCTACAAATCTAAACTCATCTTGTTCGACTGTCTTTACCTTAATCCTTTTTAGCATTGCACCAGAAATGGAAACTCTCGGTAGCATCGGGATCAATCAAATACTAAGGTCTGGTCAACGATGGTACCTGACGTCTCGAGAAAAGTCGACTGGTACTCTTCCTAGCAGTTATTCACCACTACAAGAATCCGATGGGCCTTGCCCAAATCTCCCATGGTAGTGGGTCCGACTAATCCAGATGCTCTAGTCCTCTTCACTGGGAAATCATGCTGGAAATGTGGCTCCCCACATTCCAACATACTTTCTTCGGTCCAGTAATTCTGGTACATGAATTCGAAGCTGAATTCCAATGCTAAGGCCAACAGAAACTTGTTGACCTTAATTTTCTTGGTGAGGGTGCGGATCATACCAAAGCAGCTCCAAAAACGGGCCTTGTACTCGACACCGCATGACCGCCCTATCACAAGGCGTCGAACTCGTTGAGCTGACGCTGAACGAATTCCTCAAAAAGATACCTCTTCTGGAACCGTTCCTCGAACAGTTCCAATGACACATCATCAATGACCATGTTCAAGTGGCAGGAGCGTCTTTTTCCATAGAAGAGCATTCCCCTTCAGTTGAAATACCACCATGCGGCCCTTCATGATGGAGGTTGTAATCGCGAAGTGTGAAGCATAACACCTTTCTCTACAACCATGCCTCAACGACACAACCATCCATGACACTCGTGGACTCAAGAAATCAAATCTCTCAAGTTCTCGATGGATGCTAATGGTACTGGATAGGGTGCATTGTGGACCCTCATGAGTACAGGTGCCCTGGCCTCATCTCAGTATCAATGGTGAATCAAGGCCCCTTGACATTACCGGGAAAGGCCTTGTTAGACCATCATCATCCCTTACAACAAGTGAATCCTTCCAAAGGACTTTCTCTTCCCCTTGGGGGTTCGATTCCAAGGGTGCGGGAACTTCTAGAGGCATCGCACCTCCTTCCACGACACCACGTTACG
Organism: Picea engelmannii; assembly: GCA_009831015.1. Taxonomy (NCBI): domain Eukaryota; kingdom Viridiplantae; phylum Streptophyta; class Pinopsida; order Pinales; family Pinaceae; genus Picea; species Picea engelmannii. The sequence continues at coordinate 96,000 of ML794753.1, read as the reverse complement.
AACCTCTGAGGCATCCTCTAAATGCGATCACCGTATGAACATGTTAATGTTTTTAATTAACGTAAGGGTTAATACTCACTGGTTTATTGTAGTGGAAAGCCCGACGATCCACAGTCGCAGGGTTGAACCTGCTCTAATACCATATGTAACGACCCCTTCGTTATGACTACAAGCGAAGCAAAAGTGAATTTTTTTTTTTCTTTTTAGGAAAGAAGGCGATGACAACAATAGTTTAACCACACAACTACCGATGAACGCAAGCACACAATCTAGGCAACAGGAAACTATGACTCCATGCACTGGCACAAGAGCAACTGGGTGAAACATGCATAGAGAAACAAGGGGAAACAACTACCCATCCGACACAACATGACCATGCCTACTAGATATGGGACCACATCCCCCTCCCGACAAAACGACCTTGACGAACAAAGACAGAACCTCAAGTCACGAGAACCAAACACATGTAGGCGTTCAACCCATGCACCAAAAGAAAAATTACAATGCTCAACAACACTCACACGGAAGGCACCGACTCCGACCAAGTTATCATTCACCACTATCCAATAGGGTGCACCATGATCCCCTCATCAAGAGTCATGTCGTCCCCATGCGATAGATGCGTCAATAACCTTGGCACAACACATCATATCTAGACCAAGGGCTCTAGATAACTCTGACGCGCTAGGAGACATATGCTGACAAGAAGGCTACACCCATACCCCAGGCAACAGGTAGACAAGACTCCAGATGACGTTACTCAAAGGGAGAAAGTGAAATTGTTAAATGACTTCGCCAACACCCCAACACCATAGTCAAGTCTAAATTAGTCAATAACTACGATCTGAATTAACATTAAATACATATCTAAATTAACCAGTCTAAATCAATGATTTCCAACCCTAACTTAACATTAAATACAATCTGATTTGGCGAGTCAACCGCCAATTGGACAATAATTATAAATCAATTTAACATTAATTATAAATCAAATTAGCAAGTCTAAATTTACAATTTAGTCAATACTCACCAATCTAGTTTTAATCATTAATTACAATCTAATTGCGCAATTCTAAATTAATCCAAAATTTCAATCTAACTAGAAATTAACATTAAATAAAAAAATTAACAATATTAATATAGAATGATACAATTAGAACACTTATTAACAAATTAAAACACAACATGCCTTCGTCTAGCTATATTAACCGTACTAAAAATGACAAGCTGTCTATTAACAATAAAGGAAACTACTGAGAAATGACAATGCCATTAAAGAGGGATATTTTCAGGCTGTTGGCTAGGTTAAATGGCAGGTACCTAAATTTGGCATCGCAGTCTATTAACAAATATATATGCAATTACTCTTAGGCTGACCATTTTAAACATAACACATAAAAGGCTGTCAAATATTTAAGGGTACTGTCAACACTGGCATCCCCATCTAGATTTACTGCCAAAATTTACTGTTGGTGGTAGTTACGTTACGATGAGATCTTCAAGAAGTCGCTACATAGCAGATAGAAATAACTTGCTTACATTACGACCATATCCAATATGGAGACTGGGCATAACACGCAGCCATATAAAATCATAGCCAAACCGCAGGCACACACTCAGCCAGGTAAATCTCAGCCAACACGCATCCATGTGACATCGAAAAACGTACGCATGTAAAAATAAATCGTATTGATGCCGGCATAAAGAAAAATCGTATTAACGCAGGTATACACTATCATAAATATCAGAGATAAAAAAAAAAAAAACGGAGTGAGGAGAACCATGGGGAAAGTAAACATTGTTTTCTCAATAAAGAAAGTAGAGATCCTGGAAAAATCACGGGGAAGGTAAAAACACAGTCTTAACCAACCACCTTTGCAGTCTTAACAATGGCATATCGGATTATAAAATCAAATTTAAACAAGAGATAAATGAAATTGCTAAAGCTTAGGATCTAAAGGGTGGCGGCCAGGCTAAAACGATGACATCACATCCATGACCACCTAAGTCGCTGAGGTAAACTGATTGTATAACTGCTGCCTGATGAATAAAGGGAGCACAGACTTTGTTAATCCAATGTAGGCACACTCAGAAAAGTGCAGGTAAAAAAAAATGAACGTTGTCATAAAAATATGTGAAACCATAGGGTAAATAAAGAAGTGGCTGGGTAAATAAAAATTGTCATGCTATAACACCAAGAAGAACCGATTTGGACGATGGGTAAGATGCCCAGATAAACAAATTGAAGGCTAAGTAAAAGTTCGACCAACGCTGTCATATTCTATCCTGCACTTAAAATGAAAAACATTGTCTACCATTCACAAGCCCAGTCATAAACAAGTTCGTAGACATAAGTAGATTCTCTTGTCTTCAAGGTAAAAAAAAACACAGGCATTCAAGGTTTGGATTGGCTGCGATTAAAAGCGTAAATCCACTCTCATTCCAATATTAAAAACGCAAGCATACAAGGTATAGTTTCGTTTCCATTAAAGAATAAAATCACTGTCATTCCAATATTAAAACGCAAGCATACCAGGTATAGTTTTGCTGCCATTAAAAGCATAAATCACTGTCATTCCAATATTAAAATGCAAGCATACCAGGTATAGTTTAGCTTCCATTAAAAGCATAAATTCACTGTCATACCAATATCAAAACACAAACATAAATTGCCAAGAAGGGTATTAAAACACAGAGTTACTTTGCTAGGAAATGAATCAACGCAAAGGATCATAAACGATTCACTAAGGGAAGGGATAAAAAATCATAGAGGTAATCCATCGCAACCAGACGCAACTCAAACACTCAACTAGGAACAATAAACAGGGTTAGATGGTTGGGAAGAAACATCCTTTTCTCATCATCCACGTACATAAAAGTAGGGTGTTTGGATCTATAAGTCTATTAACACCGAAGTGACAACCGTTGATCGGGCTCCTGGCCGACTGCTCAGGCGTGGACTGATGAGCTAGGCATGAAGGAGAAACAAAAGCACAAACTCATCACAAATAAATAAAACCATAGGAAACTCACAACAATCAGGGATCGAAAGCCAAGGGAATCAAGTCAACATTTCCTTTACCCAAATAAAAGTACAAAATTAAAGGCGTAAAGTATAATAACAATCTACTATGCAGAATGAAAGTAAGCATATTGTAGCCCAAGTCCTCTGCTCTGAGTCATTGTCTTTCACACTCCATGTCGCTCCTGCTTTTCGAGTGATGAGACTTCACCAGTACCTCCCAGCCAATGCTAAGGGTACTCTTCTTCCTCTTAACCCCCCGAGCCGCAAAGGGGCCACACACATTGAACCAGAGATCAGCTAGCTCCCAGCTCGCCTCGCAAGGCCGAGCTACCACTCCTCACCGAGCTGGGAATCCAAACTCCCACAAGCTAAGTCAGTCATGTCTAAAATTATGCAGTGTAACATTATGCATAACAGAAGAGATCCATCATCCTTCTCCTCCCTCCTTTATATAGAGTTTCTAGGTCATTTACTTTCCCAAAATCCCATTTAATTTAATTCATAAAAATCCTCCCCGTACATGTGTCACCCATTCCCTTCATTGCACCTTAAATTAATTTCTTTAATTTATTAATTTCTTTAATTAATTAATTTCTTTAATTAATTAATTACTCCTATTTCCCTCACCCACCTAAAAGAATTCCTAGAATTGCTCCTAGGTGTCCCCATATTCCCTTAGACATTTTAATGACTTACCCTCTTACTAATTCACTAGTTGAGTTCAATTTAGAAAGTTATTAAATGATAGATACCTTACTAAGTTAGTCTTTCTGTTTTTTCCTTATGTTTCCCTTTCTCTTTATGTTTCCCGCTTTTTCCTAGTTTCCTAATTCTTTTAAATTTCCCCTTTCCCTTTTCAGTTAAAACTCAAATGGAAAGTGTAGAAAATTACCTTTTTCCGTTTTTCTTTTTAATTCATAAATTTTAATTAGCAAGTGCAATAAAACAATCATTTCCCTTTTAAGTTTTAAATCCCTGAATAATTTGATTTTAATAATTTAATCAAGTTTCTTTCCCCCCTTCCATCACATGTTTAATGATGATTATTATTATTTTTATTTTTTCCACAAGTATTTTTTCTTTTTTTTGTTAATTGGTCCGGACCTTCTTGGCATCGGGATTAACCTTTGGCTTGAAAAACTGTGACTCAGGGGCATCTAAGCCGTCAAAATCACCCAGGGATCGCACTCGGCCTAAGCCACACCAACCCTTAACATGGTTGAATTTTTTGTCCCCGCAGGTTTCGAACCGATGACATTTCAACACGGAGTGGCTTAACAACACACTCCGTCACCGACTGTCCTACACCTCAGGAATTTTTTTTCCACAGGTATTACTTTAGACCTAGATTTTAATTTTCGAGGCTGGGCAACATTTTATTAGGGAATTTGTTTTTAAAACTTTATTATCACAAAATTCGTTCTAAGGCCATCTAGGTTTATTAACTTATTAATTAACAACGCGACGTGCCCCTTCAGGATGCACTAGGTGCTCCAAGGGTGCCACTCTCCTCCTTTTGTTTCCCTTGTGCGACGTGCCCTTCAGGATGCACTACATGCTCCAAGACTGTCACACGCCTATTTTTGTTTTTCTTGCATGATGTTCCCTTCAGGACACACTCCATGCTCCAAGGGTGCCACTCGCCTATTTTTGTTTTTATTGTGTGATGTGCCCTTCAGGACACACTACGTGCTCCAAGGGTGAAACTCGCCTCTTGAATGACTTGGTAGACATAAAAAAAACCCTAGAGTCAATACTCCACCAGATGATCTTGTGGGAGACTAAGGGCCTCTAAGGAATAAGGCCCCTGCCTTATTGAACGCCCCTTAGAATCATCGTGAGAAACTGTCACAGTCTACCCTCACGACATCGTGGGTCTTCTCGAACTATGTAATCGTTAACCTACAGTTCGAGCCACGACGGGAGTGCTAGTAGGTTGTGGCAAGGTTGTTGTTCACACCTCTCCCTCAACGTCTCTGGTTATCATGCGTGACCCCTCTACTCCACATGTGAGTCTGGTCGACAAGCTATCGTCAACCTGCATCATCAATGAATCATCTAGGAATAAAATCCATAATCATAACATCTAATCAGATTCACAAATGTCATATATATACAAAAATCAAACCCCAATAGTCCACTCTATGACTCAATCCGAAGTCCAATGGTTTCATCAATGCCTTAGTATCCTCGAGGTCCAATCCTGCACACTCAGGAGAACCGAGTCAATAGCACATGTCTAAGTCAATACAATAAAATAACATATAATCACATCCATAATGCCTCATAATAGTAATCAATAGTCAATGGTATAATAATCTGGCTCACCTACAAGCAAGTGTCTTCAAAGAATAAGTTTGCTCAGTGTGCGCAAGAGCGGGATGTTACAGAAGGCAACTACAAAAAACAAAAACATAGTCAAAGGCAACTACAACAACAACAAATAAAAAAACATAACCATAGAAACCATTGAGTTTGAACATTAAGGCATGCATAACAAAGTTTATAAACTGAAAACAATTATTCAAGATGATTATAAAGTTCTCATAAAACCAAACTAGAACTTAAAAATGCAACATATACATGATCTATTAATTGTCATATATGGTCATGCATTCTCCACCACTCTCTAATACAAATTGGCCTATAACACATTTGAAATGCATATTAGAGACATAAGTGTAAGTAGTTATCTTGAAAAAACAAAAAAATTGCAATTAAATTATGATGCATCTAATCATAGTTAGAAACATTGAACCATGAAATATACTTGTGAATCGCCACATGGAACATCTTCCAAGTTGGAAGAAGGTTTTATCATACCAAAGGTCCCCTCCTAGTACCCCTATAATATATATACATACATACATACTATATATGTGTGTGTGTGTGTGTGTGTACATATATATACCATTTTTATATAATTAAGTGAATACAAATTAAATTATTTAAAAAAAAAATACTAATAATTACAATTAATTTATGATGCATCTAATCATAGTTAGAGACTCTCAACCATGAATGATACATGTGAATCACCAACCACAACATCTTCCAAGATGGAAGAATGTTGCGTCAAACCAAAGGTCCCCTCTC
>ML794753.1:78932-89815 GCA_009831015.1 Picea engelmannii | reverse complement strand
TGATACCTGGCCCGCAAGGGTGTAGACCGATTGGAAAGTGTCGTGTAAATGGAAGGAAATGTAAAAAGCATGTCTCACATTCGATTCTCACCCCAATTTACATGTGCCCCATGCTTGCGGGTTGTGTGGATGCACCTGGAGGTTATAGAGGTAGCAGACAAGAATCGAACTCGTGTCATGCGAGTATGAGAACTGCAAGTTTCAAGTTCCACCAGTCACACACAAAAAAAAAAACATTATTGACACCTGAAAGAATAGTTTGATACTTTGAAACATTCAATACCTATGAGCTACGAATCTCTGGAATATCTCCCACTGTAAATGATGTTTCATTCAACATTCTAATGAACTGCAATTAATGAACATAAATATTTTGTGTTAGTAATTTTTTTTGATGATGTGGATCTAATAAAAGAATTATCATCGAATGAATACAATATTTACCAATTGCAACACATAATGATCCAATTCCCCCTTCCTCATACCCAATTAATTCTTGCAAACCATTGCAACAACCCTTTGCTTAAGCTCGTATATCTTCAAGGCTCATGGAATCTATCTCATCATTTGTCTTATATACAAAACTACTACATGCATTGGATCATGCTCTATGTTGGTTCAAACAGACATCAATACCAAACAAAGAGGAATTTAAATTACCAACTATTTACTCCCTCACATCTCGACAAACTTTTGAAGTCACCTCAATCTCTGAAGGCAGATAAACCACCCTTGGTGAACACGATTACAAGGGTGGTGGAGGTCTACAAAAATATGGATCTGGAAATGCACCTCTTCGATTAAAAGGTCTACTTTTACCAACACCATAATATTTGGATGGTAGGTCGGTATAATCATGCTGCATATTCTCAAAAAACTATGCATAAATGAATCTAGAAAAGTAATATGACACCTCATCATTCCATGGAAGTATACCATATGCTGTCAAAAACTGATCTTAAATATGGCCTGCAATGTGAGGGTGCATGAAAAATTGCACCTTCAACATTCATCGCTTTGGTCCTTTCTTAAAATTTAACATTGATTTTTCCTTCTCTTTTGACACCCTTTTCTCTAATTCAGACCACTTATAAGGTCCCATCACATGTTTCTTCTGTCTCCTCATCAAATCAACAAAACCATCGGTTGTTGGCCTAAGTTTATTATATACATCAATGAATTTCTCTAAAGAATGGAAAAGGATCTCTAAGCTTTGTTTTCTCTCTATAGGGAGATCCATTACCTCAAGATCATGCTTCAAATTTGAATGGTGGTTTGAGAAACGTTGAAGAGTCATTTTTTGAGCGTCGCCTTCCCAAGGAATATCCACACCAATTTTCGAGGGATAGGTGGTGATATGGGTGTAATATTAATTTTCTTTAAAATACTTGGGTCATTCTTCAACTTCACCCTCACCCTCTTCTTCATTAGTGTCCCCAACAAATTCCCAATCCTCTACGTATTTAGAAATTTTTGTAGATATTTAGGAAAATCAACAATGATATACGCATGTCCATATGCATGATTTATTTATGTAAAAAAAAGGTAATTTATCTACCATATGTTTTTGATGTGATTGGGGTTGTTGTACATTGGCTGAAATAGGAGAAACTTACCCATAAAATGTTTCCCCAAAATCATGATTAGCAAGATATCATGATGATCCATGACACAATGGATCAAATTGAACACCCCCTACAAATGGATGTACACTTTCTTGCATTTCTCTTTCTCATGATTGACTAAATCATTCATCTGAAAAGAGATTTATGAAGTTCAATCAGTTATATCAATTTCAACATATATGCATGCATAATTTGTAACGACCACTCCTTTAGAACATCAAATAAGTGAGTACAATAGTGCCAATGATTTGTTTTTTAAACACTAGTTGGAAGAAGTGAAATGCTACAATGACATACATTAATAACTACACAATCAATCTCATCATTTTGTTGCACAACACAAATCGAAATACAACATCACTATTACTCAAGATCAACCATATAACATAAAGATAACAAGGATATCTACCCGCCAAACGCATCCTCCAAGGTTAGGACCTCCAAGACACATAATCAACGCTCAAGTCCATGATTCCTTTGATTCATCTTGACCATTTAAGGTCTCGAGACTGGTGATTGTTCTGAGGAACAAGGAAGTATCTGATTCCCATAAACCCAAACCTATTCCAAAATTCAAACTAGTATCAACAACAATACTTGACCATAAATTCATCAAGTAACCATAGAATAATCTATTACGATTTATCAAACAATTTTCAATACTCAAGAGTGATTTGAACAAGAAACATAATATTGTAACAACCCTCCATACACAACACAAAGGTAAGCGTATAAAATGAAGTAAACATTTTTATTATAAAAACAAGATACATAACTAAACATCACGACATTTATATAAGTAAAGGCAATTAATCTACACTAACAAGATATCTAGGAATTTGATTTGTACATGTCAGCGTTGCTAAAAATTACAGTAAACCATAAATTACTACTTATGCACCATTGCGACAATAGTCAATAATACAATCACATAATAACATAATTTTTCATCTACCTCATAATAATTATATTTCCAATCTATTGATTCAAATATTCCATCCAAATTCATAATATGATACGATCCTTAACCATGGAAAATACCATTCCACTAGTTTAAAAGGTTCTATACATTTACAAAGAAATTTTTTAACAATACTATCAATAATAATTAATAATTCTAATCCAACATTAACCTTTAATTCATAATTTATTTGAATCAACATATATAACTATAATATAGAAATGGGTGCATTATAAATACCAACCATCCCTTACAAGCATATCCCTTACAAGCATACTTTATTACTAAGTCAACATTACTTAAAAATTAGTAGAGTAATGGGAAGAAGTGTAAAGGCAACCTAATAGTTTGAATAATTTAAAAGGTCACCACAAAAGAATACTATACTAATTGACTATTCATTAAATAAAAATAAGCTTACTCACATAAAGTAAAACATTAAATTGTATATAACTTGTTTTAATTATAAATTCATATATATAAAGTTAGGTACTTAAATTGTATATTACTTGTTGTAATTATATATATATATATATATATATATATATATATATAATTAGGTACTAACATGGGTTCTAAGTTTATTCACAGTAGTTGTTATCATGCATGATTGTTCATTTGTATCTTCTACTTGCACATACTGTGCACATAGGTGTGGACTGTCAAACTCATTTGTAGACACAAAACAAATGGAACATAACTCTCTAGTAAGTTAAGATGGTCTCTCCGTAACTCTTGAATGAATAGTTAAGGATCTGGACATGAAAACACAATTTTCGAAGGGCTTAATAAGAAGAAGATCAAGCATGCACAACAACAAATGGCAGCTTTCACATCATCATCGCATTAGTTACCAAGGCCTATTCCCATTTTTAACTTGGTGACTTCATCGCCTGGTGATTTGGTAAGAGAATTATATAATCCTGGGTGATTTTTTACTTGGTGACTTCATCGCCTGGTGATTTGGTAACAATAAAATCTAAATCGGTGAGCAAGATCTTCAAGTCATAGAGGTCTTTCTAAGACTCATTTAAATTTAGATTAGACGTGATTGGCCAACAATGGTTGTAAGTGTCACCTGGCAATTAGTGTCACTCCAAGTAAGTCAGGTCCTCCAATCTTGATTGTAAAAGGATATACACGGACCCCTACAATAGAGAAAAAATGTCCAGCACAAGACTAGACAACAATGATAGTTAGAATATTGTACTGACAACTCAACAAACCTTGAGGAAAGGCTTATGGTAGATGATTACTCAAGGATACCAGCCATTGTACTCGTAAGGTTATTATTATTAAAGTAATTGGAAAAAGGAGAGAGGTGCAAGGACAATAGTCCGTTGGAAGGAGGATCCCTTGAATACATGGCAAGAAGGCATACAAGAGTTTGAACCTGAGTCATGGGATTTCATTTAAGCCAATTAGTATCTACGGTCACAGATCCAAATTCCAATTGATCCTTTTCCTAAAATAACGGTCGTTATAATCATATTCAACTATTTTTATAGATCAAGCTTATTTCAATTCCATTTCGTCATCCATAAAGTAAATTATACCAACTTTCAAGATATTGCATTATCCATTAAAATATATCATTACATACACACTTTATAGTTATTGAGCCATTAAACAATAGAATAACAAGGAATTCTAATTAGAAAGAAATGGAAAATACCATAACCATAATTTTGATTTTGATTGTATATGTTGATCTTCATCTTGGAATTTGTTCAACTTCCTCCTTGCTTCTACCTGGTAATCCAGACTTTACTGGTACCTCCCAACCAATGCTAGGCGTACTCTTCTTCCCCCTTAGTCTCCCAAGCCACAAAATGAATCATACAAAAGAAACCAACAACAATAGCTCCAAGGCTTGTCTCGCAAGGTAGAGATTCTACTCTCTCTCGAGCTTGGTATCCCAACTATCACAAGAAAAGCATAGCCAAAACTAGTGATCTCTCTTTCCTTCTTCACCATTTGTTTCATATAAATTTCCTCACTGACACATGTCCTCATGCACAAATAATTAACTTTTTAGATTAAATTAATTATGATTATTCATCTACACACTTATCACACTCTCCTTAATTTGCACCAATAATAACCATTTTATTTTATTTAAAAATCAAATTTCCCACACATTCTCCAATGTGTTCTTATTTCCGCTCTTAGTTGTCTCTTTGTACCCCAAATTTTCATTTAATGAGTGTCTCCTAACTAGATCTTAGTTAGAGTTGCATTATGAGTCTTCTTCTAGTTAGACTAGTGTTAGGTTGACTCAAGATTATTTTCGATGTGTACTCATTTTCTCTCATATTATTATTTATTCTAATTTTTTAAAATCCAATTTACTAATTTCATGCACACATGTGCATTTTATCCAATCTTTAGATTTGTATTCACAATTTTCCTAGAATTTGATTTATCTCAACTCTTTTAATTTATTTAACATTGTTAATTAGTCCCTTAATTAAACTTAGACTTAGGCTTAGACTTTTGTTGGAATTTAATTAATAATTTAATTTTTAATTAATAATTTTATTGCAACAAGGTCTAATCATTTCAATGTTTTCTAGGCCACCTAGATTTATTGAATCAATTTTTTAGTTACACGACGTGCCTTTCAAGACACAACTTCGTGCTCCAAGGATGCCACTCGCCTTTTACTAGTTTTGGAAGTTTGTCCGACCCTTGGAGTCAACACTCCACTCGATCGACCTTGTGATTGACTAAGGGATTCTAAAGAATAAGGATTCCACCTTATTGCGTGCTCCTTATGAATCTTCATAAGCGACTATCTCAGTCCTTCCTCACGACATTGTGGGCCTCTCGAACTAGGTAATCGTTAACATACAGTTCATACCACGGAGGGAGTGCTAGTAGGTTGTGACAGGGACGTTGCCACAACCCATATACATCAATTTAACAATATGTCACAATACATCATTATTATCATATATAATCCATAATGGAAACAAAATCATAATATACCATAATCGGATCACTTGCACACAATTGTCCTCAAAGAATATGTCAATAAAAGTGAGATCAGTAGAGAGGGATGTTATGGAATTTAACATGTGCATATAAACATACACATACCTTGATCTCCAAACTCACTATATATAAATGAATTTGATCATCATACAGACTGACTAGATCTCCTTTCTTCACTAGACTGTCTTCTTTGACTAGTTTCCACTGCCTGACCAGGGTTACCAGTCGAACTACGGGTCCCTCTACTGATTTCATTAGATATCCTAGAGCATTTTCGAGGAAAAATTGGAGGCTCCTCTCAATCCATGTATATAAATGTATGTGTACCAAGATTCAAATTAACAATTGACAATATTTTGATACGTAAATTGAAAAAAAAATTATACATCATATAAAAGCTTACATACTTCTTCCACATCCTAAGAATAAATTCCATTAAAGTACAAAGTTTATGTGCATGCATATCCATGCCCATGATAAATCTAGTTAATCTCTCCTACATGTCCATGATAAGAAAGTGCATTCTACCATTCTAGCAACCCCATCAATCAAACACACTAAGAAACATCTCCCTAAAGTGAAGAATATTTACTTGAGAAAGAAACTAACCTATGAAGATATAAAGGAAAAATTAATTGCTCAGTTGAACTCTTTGAATGTCTGTGTTGATGAAGAAAATGTTGATTAAATTATCAAGTTATTAGATCAACTAATAACATTTTCCTCATCCTTTTTGGCGAATTGCAATTTACTTTCCAAAAAGGGGATGCTTGGTGGCGGAAGGATTTATGGACTTTCGATGTATATGCCACATGAAAATCATGTCAATCAATTGAGAATGTTTTAATTTACATCAAACCAATGAAATTCTTCGTCGAGCAGCCCCGTCAATCATATGTTCACTAAGAAACATGTCCCTTAAGTGCAACAACATTACTTGACAATGAAACTAACCTATGAAGATATATTAGGAAAAATTAATTTCTCAATTGAATGATTTGAATTTCAATGTTGATGAAAAGAATGATGAGTAAATTATTAAAGTTATTGGATCAACTATTTATTTTTCCCTTGCTTCTTCGTGAATTGCAAAACTTGGAAAAAAGAGGATGCTTGATCAATCTTAATTCCACAACAATAAATGATTACCCCTAGAATCCAACTAGATTCAACCACAAAAATACATTTCTCAAGATTAATTGTTCCTTGAGATAAGGAACATTGATATCTTGAAAGTCAACACAATCATGGATAAGCAGAAGCATTACTTGGCAATCAAACTAACCTATGAAAAGATAAAGGAAAAATTAATTGCTCGGTTGAACATTTTAAATGTTAGTGTTGATGAAGAGAATGATGAGTAAATTATTCAAGTATCCATAAAAAAAAGAATGCTTAGTGGTGGAAGGCTTTGTGTAATATTAATAATACTCTTAAACTAAAGGTGTATATGTGGTTAGTTTTGAGGAATGAAGCATTAAAGGTGCATGCCCCAATTTCAATGTATATGCCACACTTTCAATGTGCATCTCAAGTTAAATCAATATTTGAAGGAATAAAAAAATTGATCAAAGGTTCAAAAATCTAAGATTCTAAATCATCCTCTAATTGAATAATGAGTATGCCAAAGGAATTCACATGGTTTTATCGAAGAGAAATAAGGTAATCATGTAATTTCAACGTGACATATGACAATGATGAATCAACAAGGTAAGAGAATACAACATGCCTATTCATATTGAAATTCCAAAGTGTCAATCCCATTTTTCTTAGTATATTATGAACGATATAGAAATTAAAAAAACTTGAATAGTTCTATAAGAAAGTGCATGTCTCCATTAGAGAAACATCGACAATCATACACACTAAGAAACATGTCCCTAAAGTGAAAAATAATTACTGGCAATGAAGCTAACCTATTAAAATCTAAAGGAAAAATCAAGGTTGGAACAAGAATGATTCTTTAGGCCTAGTAGGAGAGGAGGGGGGGAATAAATAAATTGGAATTCCTGTATTAATAAAATACAAGTAAGCCATGCCAAAATTGATTACAAACAAGACATAGTTGTATGTTCAAGAAATCAAAGCTCAGGATATTATTAAGCCAAATTGGGTGATTAAAAAAACGTTTCCTCGAATAGAAATAAGAGCCCCGATGTTGAAAAATCTATGGAACATTAGGGCTAAAAAAAAAAAAGAGTTGTGTGGTTAGCATTAAAGAACAAAGTGCCAAATTGAAATAACCTATAGAAATGAGAAAATAAAAGGCCTAGTATATGCATTGCTTGCAAGGAAGATGATGAAAATATCCCTCATGTGCTCATTAAATGCTCCTATGTTTAGAAATTCCATTAAAATTATGTTAGTTCATCCTAGACCAAATCAAAAAACTTTTAGATATTACTAAATTCCAATCCAATACATTTTGGAGAATAATTTAAAAAATTAATGAATATGTGGATATGTTATCATTGGTATTTGCTTGCCTAACTACCAATCCAAAAAAATTGAGGATGATGTTGAAAAATTTAGAGATAAGAAACCAATTTTCTCTAATCTAGGAAAAAATGAATTCTTGCAACCTTTTGGGAAGATACATCGACGCATAGGTTGAAAGGTATAATGGTGTCCACCTAAATAAAATAAAAGTCATCAAATACTCAGAACAACCCAAAAACCAGTCCAAGTTTGAATCTCTCTTGGGCCACACATCATTATAGAACATTTGTAAGAGGGTATATGCTAAAATATCCCACCTAATGGAAAGGAGACAACCATGCTATGGATACTAGTCCAGTGGGCATTAGAAGAACTCAAGGTTAAGATATGAATGCATCGGGAACAACCATGAAGGTTATCCTCTCACAACTAGGAGAAAAGGGAATGGACTATCACATCCACTATGCCATTAGAAAACTATCCAATAGTGGGAAGAATTAAATTTCCATAGAAAGAGAATATTTAGGTATGATCTATAATTTTAAAAAGATTAAGCACTATCTACTAGCAAATTAATTAAAATTCTACATAAACCACTAGGCATTAAAGTACATTTTCAACAAACCAATTCTAGTGGGGAGTTTAAGCATATGATTAATGTTAAATTCTAAGCATATGTTTGGTTGTTAGATTGGGCCATATCTAGATAAATAACTCATGCTCCTTACAAATGTGTTCTTCAAATAAATATTTTATCACAATCATTATAAAGGTCAAGAAAATGATATTGAATTTTATAAAAGAGAAAGGACCTTTGTAAGAGGGAAATATGGGAGGACAAAATATCAAAAAGGTTAAGAAAACATTTTTTTATGAATGGAAGGGTTGAAAGGAATTTCCCAGTGGATTCACCAAAATGTAAGCTTGCTTTGGAGACCTAGAAAGGAAATAGGTATACCCAACCTAGAATAAAAAGGTAGGAAAATGATGTTTTAAACTAGAAGGAAAATTAACCTTAAGAGAGAGGAAGGATAGGGGAAAATGATAGATCCCCTAGAAAAATAATCCAACTCCCTACCAAAGAATGATAACATAGCTAGGATGTATAGTCTCGATAGGTAGAGGAGTGACCCAAGTTTTGGAAAAAAACATGAAAAATAAATAAGAGAATATAGAAAAAATGTTCACAAAGTTTATTACAAATTAATATTTCTAATGCTGGTATGATTGTTTGGTGGACTAAATTTATTTATTTTTTAACTAATATGTGATTAATTTATCTAAGAAATGAAAATGATAAATAAAAAAAGAAACAAAGAAAGGTTTATTTCTCTCTTTATTTTATCTTCCTAGCAGGCCTAATTAAATACAAAAGATGAAAAAAAAAAGTGCAATAATAGAAGTGAACCTATATCTTTCCTTTTTACCCGAATGTTGGAAAATAAATCCATGTTTATAACCACTTTCACTAACTAGGTTTAATTGATCCAACAATGACATTGGAATACAAGGGAAATAGAAAAAAATTAGACAATATATATCATAAAAAGTTAGTTGTTATTCAAATAATTAAGTCATTCAATCCACTTCCAAATTGAAAATGTATATGATAAAATAAAACAAGAAAATATACAAACAAAAAATATACCCTAAATGTAAATTTTTAAAAATAAATGATGTTATAGTACTTTTAGTAGATTATCATTCCTTGTATCAATAAATCACAATGAAAATGAAACAACTAATCAATACTTGAATACCTAACAAGTCAATCAAATATGTCATCTAGCCATTATTTGAACGGTGCCTTGGAATCCTTAAAAGATAAAACACATTTAAATAGTTATAGGAGAAAACATGCTAAATATATGTTAAAGGAAACAATGGAACTTGGAAATTTAGGAACTTTAAAAGAAAAAAAAATCTTAGCATTACTAGATTAGGCTGCATTTCCTTCAATATAATAAGGATTCCATTGATAAACGACTTGAAGTAAAAATGATTTGAAGCTACAATTCAACAACCAAAGGAATGATAGTTTCATGCACAAAAATTGGGAAAGAACTAATGTTGCATTTGAATAAAGATAAAAAATAATTTGGTGGCAAAGGCATTGAAAATCCTTTGGTGTTGGCTAGGGCTTTGTGTTCCAGTAAGGTTTTGACATCCCCAGATGTTAGAACAATTTCATCCCATTGACATTATTTCATTCGAAATGGAAGAAATCGTCATATGATAAATTGAGAAGTACTACATCCAAAAACATGCCCCCTTATTATAAAGGACAATAAAAATGATACAACAATGGTTAATTTTAGCCAGGGAGTAACCCATTTAGAACAAAGAGGAATCAATGAGGAGCTACTATGTTTAAGGGCTACAAGAGGATCCTCTATTGAATATAATATTTTAGAACTCAAATTTTGGAAACTTTTATAAGTGTTTGATGTTTAGTTTTCAAATATTTAAAATTTATACAACAAATATTTCTCAAAAATGTTCAAATGAAAGGAAATTAATCATAGTTGTACAAACATTACATGGAACAGGGGAAAACATGGTGTTATATCCTAGTTCCACCCTATTAGCACTCTGTAAATTTCCTAGAGGTTGAAAATAGAAGAAATCTACAAAGGCAACTTTATCCAACCACTTTTGAAGCTGGGATCTAGCCCTTCCAACTTCAGAGAGGGATCTCTCTTTATGATTTAGCTATGTTTCCAATTTTAGATATTAGGCTAGGTAAAGAAATAGGTCAGTTTTGTTGTCAAAGTGTTTTTTGAATTGGTTGAGATAGTCTACACATCCATTGGGCTACGGGGTCTGTGTTTTAATAAGATATGAAATCCAAACCAGAAACG
>ML794753.1:53127-73433 GCA_009831015.1 Picea engelmannii | reverse complement strand
GTCTGGCCAGATTTATTCACTAATCTAACCTAGACATTTTGGCTAAGATTAAATTGTTTAGCCAAATTCATTCACTACCCTATCAACATCAAATTTAAAAAGAACTTGGCCATGCTTGAAAGGTATGGACCAAGTTGCTATTATTGCATGGGGCTTTTATTGAAATTCTTTTATGCCCTCTTTTTCCTTTCTTTCTTTCTTCTTTTTATTTTCTTTTCTTTTTTCTTTTTCTTTTCTTTTCTTTTTTCTTTTTCTTTTCTTTTTCTTTTCAAATTATTTGCAGAATGAAAAATCATTTGTCAACAAAAACACTAGAGACAGATAATATCTCAGTCACCAATTGATCCTATAACTTATAGGGTGATAACACACCCATTTCTCATGTGTTGTATCATATCCAACAAAGTCACTCCAAAATCAATCTCGCCAATGGACTTTCTAGCAGGCAGATTCGTCGGTTTCATTATGACAGGAAGATATGGTAATTTAGTTATGCCAGGAATGAAAGGCACAATGGCATGGAAGCAAAAAATGAGAGGTGAAAATGAGAGGTGGGATTTCATGGTTTCTTTATGGTGGGAACATATAGTAGGTTAGTTATGGCGGGAATCAAACAAAAAATGATAGGTGAAATAAAAATGACAGGTGAATGAACTATAGGAAAAGAAATGCAGCCTATATATTCAAAAAAAACTTTTGGCAAAACTATTCTTTCATTCGAACTATTATTTTGGTCGAACTTTTCTTTCAGACGAACTATTCTTTTGGCCAAACATTTTTTCAGCCAAACTATGTTTTCGACCCAAACATGTTTTCAATTGAAAATGTGATTGTCGAACCAAAAAAATCCGGCAAATGCATTTGGTGGCATGATTCCCTATGAAGTCGTTATCTTTAAATTTAGACTGAAAATATAGTTCAACCAAAAACTTGTTCGGCTGAAATAGTTATGAATTTAGCTGAAAAAAATTATGAATTCGATCGATATAGTTATGAATTCAGTTGAAAAAAGCTATGAATTATGCCGAAAATTTTCCATTAGCCATTTTCGAAACCTAATTCTCACAAAAGTTTTACCCACATTCATGATTTTACCCTCATATGCACGCTAAAATCTTATTTTCAACATCCCAATCTCTCCTTTTTTAGCACCATAATCTTCCCCAACCCATTACATATTTATACAAAGAGTTAGGGCTCGAAACCCAATAGTTTATCCAAAAACCCTAATATGTCCTAGTTTTTTCCCTTCTTTTTCCCCAACTATTGATTTTCCTTCATTTTCACTTGTATGCTTCTTTTATTGATTTAGTGCTTAACTTATGCTTTCTTTCTTTTATGCTGGACTGTTACTTCCCTTCCTTATTTTTCACCTGCTATAATTTCCGTTTTGACCCCACAAACTACTCCCTTTTCTTCTTTTGGGCATGCTCTTCAAAACTTAGTGATTCAAACTACTTGTCCAACGGGCTCCAAACACTCAGTTGTGGCTTGTCCCGAGCCACTTAATCCTATTGCATCGCACCCTTCCATGCTCCCATGAACTTTTGTAGGGTTTCTCTTGTTCTATCAACTTCCTTATTTACCTTGGCTTCTTTCTCCAAAATTTCCTCTACTACCTGTGCAGTCAGGGTTGTGAGATTTTCCTCATTGTATTGTTCTAATTTATTCTCCTTTCCTTGCATAGCTTCCAATGACCCTATGACCATGAGTGTTCCATCTTGCAGGTGTACTAATAGTTGTGCCAGAGTATTCTTATATTCCATTAGTTGTTCTATCTCGTTGTATAATCTTTGTTCGCGAACATGGATTATATGTGTTGAGATGGTGGTAGCGTGCTTATATTATCCATGGAATTTTTTACCCTTCGCAAGTTGTCCCTCTACCTTCCCACCTATATTAACCGTTTAATCCCTTACTAGTTTTCATTCAATCTTTCTTTAAATCTGCATTAATTCCAAATCCTTCACTATATCTTTTCCTTGATTTTCCAAGTTTTCACGATCTCCACTGACTTTTGTTATTTTTTACTACGTGTCTCCTTGTTGTGCTATCATTACGGATTTTAGTCATCTTTCCTGCTCTTTAATTCCATTTAACGGTCTTCATCCATCCTCATCCATGCAGTTTTTATGGCTTACCTATCCGTTCATTGCATAGGTGGTGCTTCTATGCATAATTCATTTATTTTGTGTGGTTTCTTCCATATACACAACACTCTCTTCTTCTATGAGTTTACTCTTGATAAAAATTACTTACTTTTTTCTTGTTTTTCCTCTAATTTTCTTTTTATTTTCCCTCGTTTTCTTTCTTTTTCTTTGTCTTTTTCCTACTATAATACACTACTATAGTACAAAGGTTCTCGCACAGGTTAGACTAGTGTGCAGATAGTCAGTCGTCCCTATAGAGTTTCAACTGAATTTCATTCACCAATCCTCCCAAGACTTCACCATTCAACGTTTCTAGTTGCACAACATATTTTTCTATCACATACTTGATCACATATGGACCTAACCAATGCATCCTAAGCTTCCTGGGGTGTTGCATGAATTTTTTTTCGTAGAGCCACACTAAGTCTCCAACTTGAAACCTTTTATGTTTAATATGCCTTTCATTCCATAATTTTTCTCTCACCTTCTTGTTAGGGACCTAACCTCCCTAACCCCTCATGTAGGTAGAATAATATATCTTCCATGTAATAAAGGTCGACATTAGTTTATAAGGCCTATTTAATAAATGAGAAAAAATCAATGTAAGAAGACCTAATAGAATCTTTTGCTTCTAAAAATATCTTTTGCTAGAAGGTTCTTTAGAAGATAGAATTATTATATATAAGAGTAGGAGGCATGCAAATTTTTTTTTCTCTAGAATTATTGTAATAGAGCACTACTCTGCTAGAGGTTTCCCCTTGAAGAGGCAAGTCAACATTGTTTCTTATCAATAAAGGTATTATTTTGGTGTCATGGTTTCATATATTGTGTTGTTCCACTGTTATTTTCTGTGGTATTTCTATTTTTTGGCTATTATAATAGATATGGTACCTTACAACTAGTATCAAATCACTTTCGTTGGCAGAAAATTGTGGGTTATTTTTTTAGGGTAGAGACATATTCTAGTGTCTTAAATCTACAAAGATCATTCGTTCAATGCATAAATCCATGGTCGGGGAAGCATACATGCAGTAACTACAAGTTGTACTTAAGTGCACATTGTTGGCCACCCTTGTAACCCTTGTTGGTACCCCTTCGAGTGGTAGCACATCATACAACACCTGTATACGGATAGACCTAGAATTTGCAAATACCTCAGTAGATAAACTGATCGGTTGCGTGACTTCTATAGTTCCGCCGAGAACAACACTCAGGAATAATCTCTAGTACCTGGGTAATTCGGAAGTATGACTAATGGTACGATCTAATCTCCTGAGTTGGTGCCCTGAGATATTGGGTCGAGTACTACTATTCAACACCACATGTATATCAGAGAGATATAACATACGGAAAACCCTTGTCTGTATAAACCATAAAGTCCCTAACCCTTAGGATGAAAACTTAGCAGATATGGAAGAGGAAATATCTATTGTCATGCAGCCTTGCCTCCATCATTCAAGTTCCAAAATTCCTACACATTTCTTCCTATTAAGAATTTGGCCATTTTGTCACTGTAGTATTATTTAGATCACAGTCTAACTCCACAGGAGTAAAAAAAAAAGAGAATAGTGGTCCAGACGACACCCTTATTCGATAAATATCCCATTGGATTCCTCTCATTACCCTGATCGCGGTGGTACCTTTCATTTTCAAGCCTTTTTTTTTCTATGGACTCGACACCCCTATTTTCCACCTCTCCTATTATATTCCCCTTTTCGCCATGATCATCCTGGTACCTATCACTTATAATTCCTTTTATATTGTCCCACCCACCCATTTCCACTTACAGGAACCCCTCATATCAAAATGGCCACCACTTGTAACCAAGAACTGCAAGTTCCATCACTTAGACCAAGGAGTTCCTCCATCAAGTGACTTATGATATTGCTTTTGCCAATTCCTACATTGAAAAATTGGAGACTCGTGTCCAACAACAATTTGACCCTATGGATGCAAAATTCATGGGATAATTTTCCACCTTCCAGTCTATTGTCAATTAGTTCTTGAATCATCCCCAGGACCCTTCCTCCTTGGACCAACTGTCCCACTTAAATGTTGTTTATTCATCCCATTATATGATTTTTCAATCCAACTCCTTTAATCATGACCCCCGTCTTCCCCGATTTGTGGTCAATAAATTTGATGGATGTGACCTCATGTGTTGGGTCACTCAAATGCATCATTGTTTCTCTCTACATGGCATTAATGGGTTGGCCAAACTTCATTATGTTGTTCTCTATCTGGATCCTGAATGTTGTAAATGGTGGAAATGACATAAAAATTAATGCAAGGGGTATATTACATGGACCTAGTTTGTTGCAGAGCTCTATGAACTCTTTGACACTGACACCTACTATTTAGGATGTTTGACCAAGTTGAAACAATCAGACACAGTGAAAACATTTGCAGCTACCTTTGCAAATTTTTCCTTCGGAATGAAGGGCATGACAGATATGTTATTTTGGGAATGATTTATCAATGACCTAAATGATGAAATCTGAGCCCAAGTCCTCATGGCTCACCCTTAGACTTGGTTGGAAGCTACTAAATGTGCCAAAGAATCCCAACAAGTTTTTTTCTCCCAAAATGAGAAACCCTCTTTTGTTCCTTTCCCTTGAACCACAAATCTTGCCCCCCCTACCACTCCCCTCAAGGTATATAAATTAACTTGGGCTGAAATGGTTAAGTGCCAAATCAAGGGTTGTTGCTATAATTGTGATGAAAAATATTTTCTCAAGAACAAGTGCAAGGAACAAAAACATTTTATGGCCATTTCAGAGGATGTTACTGAAGAAGAAGTTGCAATGTCCCCTATTGAAGATCTAACCCTTCCCGATGTGACTACATATCTCACTAACCCACCTAAAGTTGAACCCCTGATTTCATTGCATGCCCTCACTGGCTTCTCTTCTCCACAGACCCTCAAGCTCATTGGCTATATTATGCATACAAAAGTCACCATCCTTGTTGACAATGGAATCACCCATAATTTTATTCAATGTCTCATTCCCAAGAAACAAATTGCTATATTTGTGTCGTCAACAATTTTAAAATCATGATATCCAATGGCGGGTCCATGAAATGTGGTGGGTGTTGTGAAAATGTACATATTCAAATTGGATAGTACCACCTGAAATCTCATATATTTTCCATCGATATGGACGGTTGTGACATTGTGATAGGTGTTGAATGGTTATGCACTCTGGGCCCATTTCTCATTGATTTTAAGGCATTAACCATGCAATAACACCAAGAGGGATAGCAATATCAATTACAATGACTCATATCAGTTTCTCCTCAAATCATTAGTTCCCATTGAATATAAAATATTCTCAAGAGAGTTATTTAGGTCTTATTGGCTAACTCCATTCCATTAGAGCAGTTGAGACACCCTCTGTTCATCTTGACCTCCAATCTATCATCTCCAATCACCAAGTTGTTTTTCCACTCCTCAGGGACTTCCCCCTTCCTGTGGTGTTAATGATCATTCCATTCCCCTTGTTCCCATCAATATTCCTCCCAATATTCTCCCTTATCGTCATCCCTTTGCCAAAAATAATGAAATTGAAAAAATTATGGAAGAGTTGCTCCAAGCATGTGTTATTCACCCTACTACTAACCCCTATTATTCTCCTCTAGTCTTGGTACTCAAGAAAAAAGGTACTTGGAGCATGTGTCCTAGCTTGCATTCCCTCAATAAATTCACCATTAAATACAATTTTTCCATTCTTTTCATTGATGATGTCATGGAAGAATTGTGTGGTGCTCAGAACTTTACTAAAATTGATCTTTCTTCTGGCTACCGCCAGATACATATGAAATAAGAAGACATTACCAAGACTACATTTAGAACTCATGAGGGTCACTATGAGTTCTTGGTCATTCCATTTGGCCTATGTAATTCTCCCTCCACCTTCCAAAGTATCATGAATCATGTCTTCCGTCCTATTCTCTGTCATTTTGTCTTAGTTTTATTTGTTCATATTCTCCATCTATAGTAAAACTTGGACATCCCAACTCGCCCATGTGGATCAAGTTCTCAATATACTCTCTCAGCACCAAATTTCCTCAAACAATCTAAATGTTCCTTTGGAGCCTTAGAAGTGGAGTACCTTGGTCATATTGTAGCCAAGGATAGTGTACAAGTGGATCCTAAGAAAATTGAAGCTATGTACGATTGGCATCGCCCTAAAAATATTAAGATATTTCATGTCTTTATGGGTTTAACAGGTTATTATCGCAATTTTGATAAGAATTATGGAAAAATTGCAACACCTCTCACTGTTCTCCTTAAACATAATTCCTTCACTTGGACTCCAGAAGATGAACAATCCTTCCAGGCCTTGAAAGATACTATGTGCATGAGTCTTGTCCTAATGCTTCCTGAATTCACGAAGACTTTTTTCTTGGAATGTGATACTTCCAGAAAAGGAAGTGGGGTAGTCCTCATGTAAGATGGTCAGCCTTTGGCCTTCACTAGGAAAAAAAATTCAGATAGACATTTGGTTTAATCCATCTATGAAAAGGAAATGTTGGCTATTTCTACATGCTGTGGATCTTTGGTGTCCTTATATATTGGGGAAACACTTCCATATTAAAACTGATAACGAGAGCCTCAAGTATTTTATGGAAATAATAATTTCATCCCCAGAGAAACAAAAATGGGTCACCAAGATATTTGGATATGATTATAATATCATTTACAAGAAGGGAAAATAAAATGTGGTTATTGATTCTCTTTCTTGAAAATATGAAGAAGAAGGGTATGTCTTTTCCCTCTCCTTCGTTGTACCCTATTGGCTCCAAGATGCTCGTCAGGAATGTTTGCAAGATCCCAAAATATCTCTCATGATCCAACAATTGCAACCAAATTATCCAACCTCTCTAGGGTACTCTTGGCACAATAATGAGCTTCACTACAAAGGTTGTATACATTTAATCAAATAGTCACAACGTAAATCTATGGTGTTTTCTGAGCTTCATGCTTCACCCACCGTTGGGAATTACGGGTTTACCAAAACCTATGAAAGGGTCAAACTTTATTTTTTATGGGATGGTATGAAACATGAATTTTTCACCTTTGTGAGTACATGTGATGTCTATCAACACAACAAGGGAGAAACAATAAAATCCCCTCCCATGCTTGAACACCTTCCAATTCCCCCTTATATTTGGTGGGATATTTCTAAGTATTTCATTGTGGGCCTCAATAAATCCGATAAATATACAGTCATCATGGTGGTGGTTTATCATCTTTCCGAATATGCTCATTTCTATGCTATGAAACATCCCTTCAAAACATCCATGGTGGCCCAAGTTTTCATGAATAATATCTTCAAACTTCATGGCATGTTGCATTCTATTATCTCTGACATGGATCCCATGCTCACCAACAATTTTTGGAAAGAATTGTTCAATATACAGGGCACCCAGTTACATCTCAACACCACCGATCATCCCTAGACTGATGGCCAAACTGAAATTTTCAACAAGTGTTTGGATCAGTGGTGACCACTAGATGAATGGTGGTACAACACCTCTTACCATACAACCACTCACATGACTCCTTTTGAAGAAATATATGGACAACAACCACCATCAATTCTCTCATACATGTTAGTGTCTCTAAGGTTCAGGAGGTTGACAAAAATCTTACAGTATGTGAGGCCATTCTCCATACCCTCAAAGACAATTTGGTGATGGCTCAAAATTGCATGAAGTTGAAAGAAAATCAAGGTCATTCCAAACATCAATTTGTTGAAGGGGACCAACTCTTTCTTCGTTTACAACCTTATAAGAAAAATTCACTCAAAATTTAACATTGTTATAATATTACTCCCAAATTTGGCAGTCCTTATGCCATTCTCAAGCATGTGGGGCCTGTAGCCTACCAATTATCTCTTCCCAGTGATTCTAAGCTCCATCTTGTTTTTCATGTTTCATGATTAAAGAAGCTAAATGGAACTAAGTGCCAAAATAAAACCCATCTCCCTGAGTTGGATGAAGAAGGTTCCATTTGGTTACATCCCTAAGTATTCTTGGACCAGTGTGAACATCATCTTTCTTATTGTACCATCCGATAAGTGTTTGTGTAGTGGAAATATACAACTCTAGAAGATCCCACCTAGGATCCCGCTACCATTCTGCAACAATTTCCTCATCTCAAACCTTAA
Organism: Picea engelmannii; assembly: GCA_009831015.1. Lineage (NCBI taxonomy): Eukaryota > Viridiplantae > Streptophyta > Pinopsida > Pinales > Pinaceae > Picea > Picea engelmannii. Next base: position 65,110 of record ML794753.1, on the reverse strand, counting down.
GGACAAGGATGTTTTCAAGGGGGAGGGAGAGTTAGGGAACTAATATCCCTAACCCCTCATGTAGGTATAATAATTTATTTTCCATGTAATAAAGTTCGACAATATTTTATGAGGCCTATTTAATAAATGAAAACAAGTCAATGTAAGAAGACCAAATCGAAGATTTTGATTATAGAAATATCTTCTACTAGAGAGTTTCTTAGAAGATAGAGGTAGTATAAATAAGAGTAGGAGGCATGAGATGTTTTTGTTTGGAGAATTATTGTAATAGAGCATTTCTATGCTAGAGGTTTCTCCCTCAAAGAGGCAAGTGAAAATTGTTTCCTATCAAAAAAGGTATTAATTTGGTGTTGTCATTTCATATACTGTGTTGTTATGCTCTACTATTATAATATATTTGGTACCTTACACTTCTGTACTTGCTAATGGAATCCTATGACAAATTGGTCTTCCTCGAGATGTGACAAATGTCACAGTATTTCGTCTCCTACGCCAAACTTTGAAATATTTGTAATCACTGCAACGAGAAGGCTTGACACAATAAATTCCACTAGCATTACTACTTCTTTCCCATATACCAACCTAAAAGGTGTCTGTCCTGTCAAATTTTTTCTTGTATTCCTATATTTTCATAATACGGAAGGGATCGTTAAGTCCCAATCATCCCTTCCTACATTGCATATATTCGTCAGATCATTCTCTAAAATATTATTGAAGGATTATATTGTCCCATTTTCCTGAGGGTGATACAACGTTCTCCTATGATGGTGAATTTGGAACTCCTCAGTCAATGTTGTAATTATCTTATTCAAGGAGCGTGTAACTTGACCACTTAATAGAATGTGTGGGAACCCAAATATTGTTACTACATTATCAAAAAAAAATTGCGCAAAAATTTCCTCGTTGCAGTTTGTGACTAGTGTTGCTATTGCAATGATTATATACCTAGCTCCTAATCTACTGGATGATGGATTGATTGTCCCAACGAAGTATGTTTCCCATTTCGCAAAAGACTGCAGTGTAACTTGTGGATGCAAGGGAATTTCATCCCTTCTGGATGGATTTCCAACCCTTTAACAAACAACACATGCCTGAGAATATTCCTTGGCATCCTTATGAAGTGTTGGCCACTAGAGCCCTGCACACAAAATCTTATGCACAGTCGCTTTAACTGTGTATTGTCCTCGTACAATTCCTTTGTGTGATTCTGATAGTATCATTGGCCTTTCTTTCTCTAACACACATCGTCGTAATATCCCATGTGCACCTAACTTGTATAAGTTCCCTGGAATTAGTTGATAGTATGTTTCCTTAACCAATAAATGTCTATTTTGTGCAATTATCATGTTCAATGGAGCCATTATTGTACTTAATAATTGCACAATGTTTGTAAAGTAGTCATCCACCATTCAAATTGCAAATAAATGCACATCTGTTAAACTATCATCTAGATTCCCTACATCTTCTCCTCGTAGAATGTGTGATAAGTGATATGGCCCTACATTCATTTTTCCTATCTTAACAAAGAGTTAAAGGTCATATTCTTGGAACAAAATTAGTCATCTACAAATACCCCGTCCCCCCCAATTAATGGATTGTTCACTAAGTATATTAGTGCAGAGTGGTCCATATACATCTTGAAATGAGAACCCAACAAATAATTTCTAAACTTATGCAACATAGACACCATTGCTAATCCCTCTCGTTCTATCATAGTGTAGTTCTTTTCTATTGTTGACAACTTCCTACTTATAAATTCAATTGGATGTTCTAACTCTCCTTCTCCTAGATGAGATAATATGGTGCCCAAAGATATGGATGATGAATCCACATGAACTTGAAATTCCTTCTTCCAATTTTGAAATATCAAAATTTTCGCAGTCACTAAATTATGCTTTAATGTGTCCAAACCTTCTTGGCAGTCCTCATTCCATTGTAACTTGGTTTATTTCTTCAAAAAATTCTCCATTGGTATTTTAATCTGTACATATCCATTAATGAACTTCCTGTAATATCCTATATGTCCCAAGATTTCTCTTAATTTTCTTATTGATGTAGGTGGTTGTAAGTCCAAAATCACTACTGTTACAAGAGAATCCCCTTGTGAACAAGTGGATTTCCTCTTGGATACTAGACCCCTATGAACAAGACATAAAATGCTATTGTGGAAATTGACATTCCTTTTTATAAATATAGACTATCAAAGTAGAGGAAGGAAGAATAGTAAATACCTTTTTATCGACATTTTTCCTTTCTCGATCCAGGTTGGGCTCCATCTCCAAGCTCTTCAGAAGGTCCTGTGTTATAATGAGAAACAACAACGATACTTCCTACTCTACCATGATTATCCTCATAATGGATCTGTAAAAGAAACAAGTTCATGAAATGTATGCAAACTTTAAAGGAAACATGCCAAGCATAGATTTATATCAATGAAAACAAAGTGAGATGCTTACAACCATGGATGTAGGTGCAACAGCTTCACCAATCTCTCTTTGTCCAGATCCTTGCTCAAATAATCCACACACAGAATGATGATGCTTCAATTATGTCTCCCCTATGAGATCATAAGTTAGATTCTTAACAATGTATCCATCCCTTCCTTATGAGATCATAAGTTAGGTTCTTCTCTCAAACTCTATCCTCTCAATACCACTCATGAGATCATAATTTTTGTATATCTAATCTTTTCATGTCTCTTTCACCATGAGAAGGCCTCCTTATATAATCTTTGAGAGGCCCAACCACTTGAGAGATATTTGGGATAATTTGAGGATTCCTCTCCTTCAGTTGTGGATCTTCCCTAAGATCATGCCTTGAACTCATATTCAAATCCAACTACCTTAAGAGATTGAGGGGGTTCTTCCCTGATTTCCTCCAACAAACCAAATTTTTCCCAAAAAAGTCCAGCACTCCCTCAAAAGGGACATAGATCATTGGAACGCTCCCCTAGAAGAGGTTACAGAGAGACATTTCTCCCTGATAGTATGTAGGGGAGCGCTCCTTTCCAAATTTGACTTTTGAGTGGATTTTTCAATGGAAAAAGCCTTGTACTCCTTGTCAATTGATTTCTCCTCTTCAAAAATAGTATTTGAGGTGTCTTAAGTGTCCTTATGATGTCTCTAGAGGAACGAAATAGGCAATATGGAAGTATGATGTTTGCGACACTTGCGACACTTGTGGTCAAGATGTGACACTTGCAGACAAGATGTGACACTTACAACACTTGTAATGACGACACTTGCGACACTATTGAAGTGAGTAATTTTGATGTGGAACAACTACAATGATGGAAGGATCCACTATTAAGCCTTCCTTACATACCACATGGTTGAAAAAAAATCCAAAAGGCACACATAAAATACATTTCTTCAAGTTTAATGAAATCTAACATTGTCTACACCTATCCAACATTAATCTTGTTACTTCTATATGATTCTTCAAGAGACTAAACATAGTCCAATCATGCAAATAAACTTCAAGGAACTTGTGAATAAATTATTTAAATGTTGCTACCACTACTCTTGAGAAAATTATAGGTGCATTCTTCTTCCCAAAAGGAATTATTGTGTATTGGTAGCTTCCCCATTCTATCACAAAGGTAGTCTTATGTATGTCTTCCTGCACAATCTTTATCTGGTGATATATTGAGAAACCATCAATGAAGGAATATGTCTCCTTACACTCTACATTCTCTATCACTTCATATGTAAAAGGTGTTTGTAGTATTCCAGATATAAATAGTATGCATAACATAAATATTTTAGCTAGAAATGGCAGAAAAACTATGATATAGCAAAAACAATACCAAAATAATACCAAAATAACACCAGAAAGAGCACCTTGATTAATGATAGAAATGTTCACTTGCCTCTTTGAGGGGGAAACCTCCACCAAAGTAGAGCTCCATTACAATAATATCCAAGACAAGATTTCTCCTACCCTCTAGTCCCATTTGTGCTAAATCTATCTATCCAAAAAAACAATCTAGGGGAATATCCTTCTAGAAGCGAAAGCTTCTATTAGGTCTTCTTACATTTGACTTATTCTTCCTTATTGTTAGGCCTTATTAATATTTGCCTTTATTACATGGAATTAAATTATTATACCTATGTGAGGGGTTATGGAGGTTAGGTCCCTAACATGCCGTCCCCCTTGAATAACAACCTTGTCCTCAAGGATTTAGATGAGGAAATTGTTGTAGAATGGTGGTCGACTCCCTGGTGGCATCTTCTGGAGGTGTATCTTTCCATTTGAAAAACACTTTCTTGATGGTGCATTAAGGGATATGACGTTCTCATTGTTCCAAGACTGCTTGTGGATGCAACCATATGGAACCTTCTTTATCCAACTCAGGGAGACTAGTTTTAGTTTGGCACTTAGTTCCAGTGACCTTGTTTAAGGAGGAAACATGAAAAACATGATGGAGCTTTGACTGAATGGGTAGAGCTAATTGATAGGACATTGATCCCACATGCTTGATCACTATATAAGGAACAAAATATTTGGGTGCAAGTCTCTGACAATGTTTAGCTTTGAGTGAAGTATTCTTATAAGATTGTAGTCAAAGAAACACCTGGTCCCCTTCAACAAAATGACGTTTGGAATGACCTTGATCTTCTTATTGCTTCATGTGATTCTGAGCCATGAACAAATTGTCTTTAAGGTCACAAAGAATAGCCTTGTGGTGTGTAATATTTTTTTCAACCTCCTGAACCTTCGAGACCCCTAGAATATAGGAGAGAAATGATGGGCTATTTTGGCCATAGACTGCATCAAAAGGAGTCATGTGATTAGTTGTATGGTAAGATGTGGTGTACCAACATTCCGCTCGGGGTAACCATTGAGCAAATCAATTTTTCCTCTCAGATATAAAACACCTAAAATATGTTTCCAAATGCTTGTTGACAAATTTAGTCTGACCATCCATCTAGGGGTGATAGGAAGTGTTGAGATGCAATTGGGTGCCTTGTAGCTTGAAATATTCTTGCCAAAAATTGTTGGTGAAAGTGGGGTCTCTGTCAGATACAATAGAATTAGGCATGACATGAAGCTTGAAGATGTTATCCATGAATATTTGATCCACTGTGGTGACTGTGAATGGGTGTTGAAGAGCACAAAAATGAGAATATTTGGAGAGATGATCTATGACCACCATGATGAATGACTTATTTCCTGATTTAGGAAATCATAGAATGAAATCCATAGAAATATCGTTTCAAATAACAGGGGGAATCGAAGGTAGTTGGAGTGTGCTCGGAGCTTTGACATTTTCTCCCTTGTTGTGTTGATAGACCTCACATTCAGCCACAAATTTGAGAACGTCTCATTTCATACCCTCCCCCAAAAAATAACATTTGATTTGTTCATAGGTTTTGGTAAACCCTGAATGCTCGATTGTGGGTGCGGCTTGAAGTTTATAAACAACTGTGGATTTAATTTGGGATTCCTTGCAGAAATATGAATGACCTTTGAAGATAATCTCTTCATTGTGCCATGAATACCTTGGAGAAACTGAAGAATTGTGTTGCAATTGGTGGAGAAGGATAGACATTTTGGGGTCTTACAACCATTTCTAATGAACAACTTGGAGCCAATCTGATACAATGAACGAGAGCGAGAAAAGAGAACCATCTTCTTCATATTCCTAGGAAAGAGCATCGACCACTAAATTTTCCTTTCCCTTATTGTAAATGATCTCATAATCGTAGACAAATAGCTTGGTCACCCATTTTTTCTACGAGGTGTATGAAATTCGTTGTTCTAGGAAATACTTGAGACTTTGATGATCAATTTTGATTTGGAATCGCTTACCCAATAAATAAGGATGCCAAAGATCCACAACGTACAAAATAGATAACATTTACTTTTCATAAATGTATTGGACCAAATGTCTCTCTGAAATTTGTTTTCTAATGAAGGATAAAGGCTTGCCATCTTGCATAAATACGGCTTCAAGTCCTTTCCGAGAAGCATCACATTCCAATACGAATGTCTTTGTGAATTATGGGAGGCATAGGGAAGGGGTTGAGCACATAGCATATTTTAAGGCTTGGAAGGCATGATATGCAACTGAATTCCAAGTGAAAGCATTATTTTTAAGGAGAGAAGTGATAGGATCTGCAATATTTCCATAATTTTGAACAAAATTCCTATAATATCCCATTAAACCTATAAAACCATGCAAGATTTTAAGATTTTTAGGGTGAGGCCAATCTTGCATAGATTCATTTTTATTAGGATCCTCTAGAACACCATCCTTTCCGACAATATGACCCAGGTATTCCACTTCTGAGGCACCAAAGGAATGTTTATTGTTTGAGGAAAAGTTGGTGCTTAGAGAGTAGATGGAGAACTCTATTCACATGGGAGAGATGGGATGGATACGTTTTACTTTAGATGATAATATAATCAAAGAAAACTAAAAAAAAATGATGGAGAAAAGGATGGAAGACATGATTCATAAGACTTTGTAAAGTGGAAGGAGCATTACACAATATAAAGGGTATTACCAATAATTCATAATGACCCTCATGAGTGTGAAATTCAGTCTTGGGAATGTCTTCTTATTTCATAAGGATCTGGTGGTAGCTAGAACGTAGATCTAATTTGGTGAAGTATTGAGCACCACTCAAATCATCCAAAAGGTCATCAATGATAGGAATGGGGAATTTGTCTTTGATTGTGAGTTTGTTGAGGTCGCAAAAAACACGACACATGTGCCAAGTACCTTATTTCTTGAGTACCATGATCACAGCGGAAGAATAGGGGCTAGTACTAGGACGAATAACACCGGATTCTAGCAATTCATGAACAATTTTTTCAATTTCATTCTTCTGGGAAAAGGTTCGAAGATAAGGCCGAACATTTGGAGGGAGACTTCCTAGGATGAGAGGGATGGAATGATCATGGAATCCATAGGAAGGGGGAAGTTATTTGGGAGTGGTAAAAAAAACTTGGTGGAGGTAGAGGATAGATTGGAGGTCGAGATGCACAAAAGGTGTCTCAACAACATGAATGGAGTGGAGTTGGGCTTTAATTCTCAAATGACCATTTTGTAGGATCTTTTCCATGTGATGCGAACTAATGATCTTAGGGGAGACTTTTGTGATTCCTTGGAACTTATATTGTTGTCCCTCCTATTGGAATTTCATGGTTAAGTCCTTAAAGTCCATGAGAATCGGGCATATGGTGTGTAACCATTCGATACCAAGATCAATGTCACAAACAACCATATATATAGAAAATATATGGGATTTCAGGTGATACTAATCAATTTGGAGTCACGCATTTTCACATCGTCCCCCACATTTCATGGAACCACAATTGGAAATCTTGATTTGAAAATTATTGATGACACAGATGTAACAATTGAATTCTCGGGAAATGCGGCGATGAATAAAGTTATGGGTTCTACCACTGTCCACAAGGATGATGACTTTCCTATTTTTGATGTAAAAAATTAATTTGAGAGTCCGGGGAGCAGAGAATCCAGTGATGTCATTAACTGAAACCACCAAGTCAACATTTGGTCGATCATAGGGTGGGGGTAGGTCATATGGCGGTGGTATTTCCTCTATAGGAGGAACAACATCTTCTTTAGAAAGATCCATAGTCACATCCATCAAAATATTTTGTTCCTTACACTTGTGCACGAGAAAATATTTTCCATCACAATTATAACAAAGACCCTTGAAATGAGGTTCAGTCATTCCATCCCTGATTAATTTCTAGATCTTAAAGGGAGTTGCAGGAGGGGAATAATCTATGGGTTTATGGAGAGGAGGAAAGGGGATTTTGTGGGTCTAGGAGGATATAATATATTTTTCTTCCTTCACTTGTTGAGTAGCTTCCAACCAATTTTGGGGGCGGGCCATGAGAACATGGGCACAAATTTCATCTTTGAGTCCACTAATAAATCATTCCCTAAAGAAAGAATCTGACATGCCCTCTGTTCTGAAATCTAAATTCTCAAATGTGACAATAAAGTCTTCCACTATCCCAGACTACTTTAACTTGGTCAAATGGCCTCAATGGTGGATGTTAGAGTCAAAGCAATCATAAAGTTCGGCCACAAACTCTATCCAAGAAACATACACTTGGGGTGCCTTTTTTCACCATTTCCACCATTACATCGTTCCAGATCCAGATGTAGGACACCATAATGAATCTTGGCTAAATCATCAATAATGCCATGCAAAGAGAAATAATGTTCCATTTGGGTGACCCAACCTGTGGGATATTATCCATCAAATATGTTCATCTCAATTCTGGGAGGGAGGAGGTCTCGAGAAAAGTGGGTAGTATGAGGAACTTGGTAATGGGAAGAGTGATGGTCATCATGATAAGATGATTGTTCAGAAGAGGAAGGGTTCTGGGAATGGCCCATGAAGTGTTATTTGAGCACTTTGAGGTGTTTGATGTGGGAACATTATTCCTTGAGGATATCAATAGTTGAATGGATTGAGCTAAGGTTGGAACTGATATTCTTGATGTCTTCCTGGTTTTGGTGGGTGTCAACACTCAAGATATTGAGTGGGCCTGTGTGGTAGCCATTTCGAAAAATGAGCAGGCAAATTCTATAGGGTAAACAAAAGGGGTCTGGAGGGGTTGGTGGTTCCATGGAGAAGAAGGATGTCAAATGATATTTACCACTGCGATCATGGAGAAAAGGGGGATCCAATAGTATAAGGGCCAAATAAGGGTTTCGAAGAAGGGTCATGGCCACAAAAAAAAATATGTTAAAAATGATAGGTATCAATGGAATCGGGGCGACGAGAGGAATCCAGTGGGAATGGTTCCAAATAAGTGTTTTGATATGACCACTGCACATTTTTTTTTTAAGCTCTTGTGTAGTTATACTCTGATTTGAAGAATACTACAATGTTGAAATGCCCAAATTCTTAACAGGAAGAAATGTGTAGTAACTTTGCAACCCGAATGCAAGAAGCACAATTGTGCAGTAATAAATATTATCTATTTTTTTTTTGTTTCCATCCCAAGGGTTAGGGTATGCAGGGTGTCTACAGAGAATGGTTTTCCTTGTGCTATAGCTATCTAATATACGTGCAAGGTCCAACAGTAGTACTCATCCCAATATATCAGTGCACCAAATAAGGAGGCTAGACCATGCCCTTCGCCATACTACTCGACTACCCAGGTACTAAAGAGTATCTTCCCAAGTGTTGTTCTTGGTGTCACTATATAAGTCTTGTGGTCAATTGGTTTATCTATGGAGGGATTCATGAGATCTAGGTCAATCTGTATACAGGTGTTGTATGATGTGATACCACTTGAAGGGGTACCAACAAGGGTTACAATGGTGGCCAACACATGTGCGCTTGAGTACCATTTGTATTTCATGCTTGTTTGACTCCCTGACCGTGATTTTATGCGTGTAAAAACATATCTCTGTAGCATTAAGATGAAAGACTATGTCTCTACCCTTGAAAAAAATTATCCCACAATTTTCTACCAAGGAAAGTGCTCCAATACAATTTGTAGTATTCCAGATATAAAATAGTATGAAAAACATAAATATTTTAGCTAGAAATGGCAGAACAACAATGATATAACCAAAAAAATACCATAATAATACTATAATAACACCAGAAAGAGAACCTTGATTAATTATAGCAATGTTCACTTGCCTCTTCAAGGGGGCAACCTCCAGTAGAGTAGAGCTCTATTACAATAATATCCAAGACAAGATTTCTCATACCCTCTACTCCTATTTATACTAAATCTATCTATCCAAAAGAACAATCTAGAGGAAGATCCTTCTAGAAGTGAAAGCTTCTATTAGGTCTTCTTACATTCGACTTCTTCTTCCTTATTTCTTGGCCTTATTAATATTGTCCTTTATTACATGGGATTATATTATTCTACCTACATGAGAGGTTAGGGAGGTTAGCTCGCTAATGGTGTTAGAAATGGATCATGCAGAAACACATCATTTGGTTTTCGTAGGTCTACACAAATTTTGATTCCGCTTGCTTTTGTATCTTGTACTACCATTGGACTTATCCATTCTGATTCCACCATAGGTTCAATAATTCATGCTTCTAACATTATGTCTATCTCTACCTTTACCTTCTCTTTATACTTCATATTTAGTCTATAGGGTCTTTGTCTTACTAGCTTAGCATCTGGTTTCAAAGGGATCTTCATTTCTCCTAGCTCACCAACTATCCCTTTCATTTATGCAAACGTGGTTGGGAATAGATCCTGATACTTGCACAACAAGTCTTCAATTTTTTCCATATTTTCATCATTCCAGTAATATCCTATCTATGCAAACTTTGGATTCTCTTTTCTCCCAATATTTACCTTATGCATCTTTAGTGGTTGTGCATATGGAGTAGATTCAAGCTCTAGACCTTCCACTTCACGTTTCTCCTTAGTTTCATATATTTTTATATTTATTGTATCCTCCTTGTACTAATCTTCATGAGCCACATTATAGCATTCCAATAGTTAATGAACTGTCATAGAATTTCTATGTGCACTACACATAGGTACTACATCCATCAACCCTTCTTATGAAAAAACCCCGGTTCTAATTGCCTGCAATGTTGCATCTATCAATGGAGATTCATATTCAAAATAAAATTTTGACCTTAAAACTTTGAGTTAGTTCATCCCAATTCGGTGTTTCTTTGCGCATTTCTAGTTCTAGGTACCAGTTCTAAGGGATCGTTTCCAATGTATGTATGAAATTATGGATCCATTCCTCCTTAGATATCAAACTCCATATGTTTATACACTGTGCAATATGACCTGATGGGTCACTTACTCCTATTTATCTCTGCGTAGTATACTCAACCTTCATACCAAATCTAACTTTAATTACTATTTTACACTATGATCAGTATTGTATTCCTTCTTTATGTGAAGCCTTCCATCTAGCTGGAGTGGCTTTCAATACAAAATCTAATGCCATTTGTTCTTCATGTATATGCAACTCAAACTCCTTTACAAAAGAACTTATATCAATCAAACCATCATACTTGGGTCGGTCACATAACTTTGTTCCAATATAGTGCATTGATCAAGTAATGCGGGCACACCGTCTGGTGGATACTTCATGCATCCTTTAATGCCAATGTTCCAGTCCTTCCTCTGACTCCGACGCACATGAGATAATTCTTCTCCAACTAAGGGCACCATCTGCAGTCGTATTAACGTAGTTATCCATCTACACAATCACATTGTATAGGTTATCAATTTTGTTCCCTTTAGCTAGTTCGATATACCTATTTCCTTCTTTCATATCCAATGGTGCAATAACATTCAAGTCCCCTACTTCAAAGATCATTTCCCTTTTCTTCAGATTAATAATTTCTTGATTTTCGTTGGTCAAAGGCCCATTCAAGCCCCATTAGCATTGGGTATGGCTGACTATAATCCATAATCTTAATGACTTCAAAATATTTTGCATTGTGCACTCCATATGTATTCACATTGATCCAGGTGGATATCAGTGGCCACCAACCTATTCCAACTAGCTCAAAACAATTTTCTGGCAACTTACTATTTTTAGCAATTTTTCAGTTCCTAAGCTTTCAAGGCTATTTTGAGGGTCTAAATGAAGGTTTTTCATAATCGAGCTCCTCAATTATGAAAAAAGGCTTTGATTGAGCCCCCAAAAATAATATCCTTGAAGAGACCTTTGAACAAGATATCGTGCACCCTAAATGGATATTGTATGCCAAACTTACGCCCCCGGGAAGTTGATACACCAAACTAACCAAAACGGGGTCCACAAAAGTGTTGGCTTTTCATCTTCAGAGGTTAGGGTTTTGAATTTTCTTTATGATAAAAATTCCTTTGGAGCCTCATTGTAAAATCATCTTCTTGTGAATGTGAGTTGCAGACACATCTCTTCTCAGAGATAAGCTACCACCATTCTAGAAAGTCTTTAACTCTGTATTTTTATAGTCTTTGTACATTTTCGCTCATTAATAGAAAATTGTGTATTACT
>ML794753.1:22589-52070 GCA_009831015.1 Picea engelmannii | reverse complement strand
CCTCTAGTGCTACCATGTCACCATGATGATGTCATGATGATGTCAGCATGACAAGTTTCACCTTCTTCTCCTGCCACATGTGTTATACTGATGCTGACGTCAGTAGTGCGGATGTTGACTCATCCCATGTTGATTGGGCTAGGTTGACCAATATTTTTACCATGAATATCTTTCAATCTGTAACTCTGTTTGACGAGTCAATTGCACCATTAGAAATATTATGACGCACTCTTTGCGATAATTTTAGTTTAATTGATTTTTGCAAACTTCGAATTTTTTCCCTTTTTCTGTCTGCTGAGTCCAATCTGAGCATCCTGAGTTGCCTCTGTGAGTTTTGAGTTGTTCTTAGCCTTCTCTAAATCATTTTTGTATCACGCCTTCCCACTGAGAGATTTTTGGACCAACAATATCTTTCATCAATCAATAGGTAAGTGAGGGAAGAGTCCCCTCACTTTGTCCTTCTCAATTCACTTTGCCTTGCTTGGATGTGTGCCCTTTAAGCCTACTCGAAGATAATCAACATCACCTTGGCGTGAAGTCTTCATCCTTCTGACCAGGATGATGTATTCCTATAACTCATCCAAGTACTTAGGTGAAAAGGCATCAATTGAAGGTATTGAAACTTACTCAGCCTGATCCATGATCATGGGAGGCTCAAAAAGTTTCAAGTTCTAGACACTCACAACTGATTACTTATGCATATAAGGTGGAAGATACAGACAAAAAGAATTGGTACTACTTTCTCCAGGATAGTGAAGGTTCCATAACAAATGGGGTTTAGTTTCTTGCCTTCACCCTTTAATCTTGCTTTGCTAATGTGAATCCATACTCGGTCTCCAACCTAGAATTGATGATCAACCATGTGCTTGTCATGTCGAGCTTTATACCATGCTTGAATTTTCTCCAATTGTTACCTAACTTCCTCGTGCACCTGTTGGATCCTCTGGATGAACTTGTGAGCTATGTGCTCTTTTCGTTCTTCATTCACATCGACACCTCTCCCATACATCAAGTCCAAAGGAACCTTGGGTAGGTACCCAAAACATGTCTCAAAAGGTGAAATCTGAGTGGAGGAATGTAAAGATCGGTTATAAGCATTTTGTACATAGGGTATTTTTTCATCCCATAACTTGGGATGCTTGTTGTAGTGGTCTCGAAGAAAAATTACCAATGGTCTGTTTACTACCTCTGTCTATCTGTCAGTCCGGGAGTGCTCCTCTTCAATTTGGTTTCCATCATTCTCCACAAGCTAGTCCAAAAATCCCCAAGGAATCGAGTAACCCAAAGTGAACCCAAACATACTGAAAGAAGAGATTAGCAGTCTTCTCAGTAGTGATCTACTTTTTACATGGAATCAAGATACATATCTTTCTAAACCTATCCACTACAACATACAAATAGTCATGACCCCCTTTGGTCATTGGTAAACCCCCTACAAAATCCATGGAGATACTTTCCCATGGATGGGATGGAACAAGAAGTGGTGAGTATAGCCCCAATTTCTATTAGTGGGCTTACAAGTAGAACACATCACACACCCCTCTACATATTTAGTTACAATTTCTTTCATTTGAGGCTAGTAACAAAACCTCTGTAAATGAACCATAGTTTTTCCTACCCCAAAATTCCCAAACACAAGAGAAGTATGCGCTAATCATACTGCATGGAGTCGTTCACTTGTAGGAATACATATCTTTCCAAGATGGTATAGTAGTTTTCCTTGCAGACAATAGTTCTCTACCTGTGCACCATGGGTTAGCTTCTCATATACTTCTTTAAAATATTCATCGATGGCATATTGTTCTACATAGATATCATGAGATAAAGAAGTATTCTTCAAAATAATAGATACAACAATAGGAGGTCTAGAAATCATATCGGATACCTTGTTACTTGTACCCCTTTTGTACTTGATTACCAAATTAAATTGTTGTAGAAAACCCATCCATCTGTAGTGTCAATATTGTTTCATTTTGGTCTGTGCTTGAAGATGTTGTAAGGGTTGGTGATCTGTATGTATGATTGTTTCCTTCCCTAACAAGTAGTGATTCCATTTCTTTATTCTTTGAACTAATGAATACAACTCTTTATCATATGTAGGATAGTTAACAACAACTTGGTTAAAATTTTTAGAGTGGTAACAAATAGGCTTACGATATTGCATCAATATTGCACCCATGGTGTATCTATTGGAATCTGTCTCGATCTCAAAAGGCTTTTGAATATTCAATAGTCCTAATACTGGTGCGGTACTAATATTCTTCTTCAAAGTGTCGAAATATTTTTTTTGCTTTCCTTCCCACTAAAAAGTGTTATTCACACTGGTTAAGGCATGCAAAGGAGATGCTATAAAGGAGAAGTTTGAAATGAACCTCCTGTAATACTGGATTGCACCTAAGAATATTCAGACCTCGATTACACTTTTTGGCTCATACCAATTTACAATTACATCAATTTTGGAAGGATCAACTTTTAATTGTCCTCTTGTTACAATATGACCTAAGTACACAAGTGTAGTCTTGCCAAATTGACATTTAGACAATTTTACATACAACTTTTCCCTTTGCAAAGTATCCAATACTTTCTTTACATTCCTCACATGTTCATCCCAAGTCCCACTAAAAATAAGAATGTCGTCTAAATACACAATCACAAAGTCATCTAGGAAAGGCCTAAATACATCATTCATCACACGTGTGAAAGTTGTCGGATCATTACAAAGGCCAAACGACATAACTAACCACTCAAACAATCCATGTTTGGTTTTAAAGGCAGTTTTCCATACATCATGTTCCACGACCCTGATTTGATGGTATCCACTGCACAAATTCAACTTAGTGAAATAAACAACATTATTCAACTGATCAAGTAGATCATCTATACGAGGAAGAGGGTATCGATTTTTCACCACGATTTTATTTAAGGCCTGGTAATCGAAAAAAATTTACCATGTGCCATCTTTCTTTAGCATCATCACAATAGGAGAACCACAAGGAGATGAACTAGGCCTAATGACCCCTTGATCTAATAATCCCTGTACCTACTTCTTGGTATCTTTCATCTCCACAACTGACATCCTGTACATGCCCACATTAGTAAGAGGATAATCTTGCTAAATATGTATCTCATGTTGGATTTCCCTCTTAGGAGGTAATCCATCTGGTTCCTGAAAAATATCATCATACTTAGAAACAATATCAATTAATTCCTTTTATGAGAAGGATCAGATCCTTGGAAAGCATCGGATGTCCCGACATATTTCTCTCTTACGAGCATGAGTACATATCTCTTATTAGTGTTTATGAGTCTTTTCATTTTCCATGAAATAACAAGTGTTGTATTTACCCTCATGTTGTGATCTCTAACAATATATTCCACTCCCCCCTTAGTAAGGTGGTATTTGTTCTCATGAAAAAAGAAGACTGATTTTATATCATAAAGATAAGGAATTCCCAACACTATGCCGCATATATCAAGTGGTACAACATCCAAACCCACTTCATCAATCAACTTTGAAGCAATAGCAAATATGAACCTACATTGTTTGATGACATTAAGTTTTTCTTTATAACATACTCAACCAAGAGGATAAGGATTCAGATGTGGCTTCGTTTGAAGACCCATGTTCTTGAGAAGTGCTTCAGATATTAAGTTTACTTGGGAACCCAGATCAAATAATGTATCTATCTTAGTGTGTTTAGACACAACTCTTATGTGAAATAATTCATTAATCTTTCGTTCATCATCATGAGATTCATTATTGAAACTTGAACTAGAATGAAGGGAATATTTACTTGTACTCCAACCACTATGATCTTTCCTTCATATCCTGAATTATAACCAAGATCTTGTTGCACTGTAGAAATGGTTTTTGTCTTCCCCTTTCCACATAATTGTTTCAGTTTCTTCTCTAGATGCAATTTCCAATAGTGTTCTTCATTGTGACCTCTTTTCTTGCAATGCATGAAAGATGTCTTTCCTCCTCTCGTTACTGTGGCGGTCTTATTGTCCTTGCTTTGAACTTCTTGAAATATTTATGTTGGATATTGGAAGGTTTCTTTGTGGAATCTTATTGAACATGCTTCCCCCTGTTCTCAAGATGAGTGTCTTGTACACAAACTTCGTCAAGACTAGTGGGGTTAAACAAGAGAAAAGTTTGATGGATATAACTGTGAAGTGCAAAAATATACTTCATTAATGTTTCATAAGATTCCAAAGGAATGTTTAATGCAAGATATTTCTTCCTAAATTCTTATGTGAAACTTTGTACAATTTGACCTTTACATTGCCTTAAAGTTTTCCATTCCATCATTGCTTTATGTAAATACCCTAATGGATAAAATTTATTCCTTATTGATGATTTAAATTCCAACCATGAGGAAAGAAGAATACCAAACTTACTTCTATCCTGAATATTTCTCTCTCACCATACATGAGCGGTTCCTTCCAACCGAAGAGAAGCCAATAACACCTTAACTTCCACTTTATCAATATGTTGAACACGAAAATATACTTCAACCTGTCGGATCCAATTATCTCTCTTTTCAAGATTAACATCTCCATTAAACATAGGTAAAAAAAAATTTACATCAAGATTTAATAATGTTTTCTTAAAAGAGGCTTTATGGATAGAATGATAAGAATGGTGAGAGTGCTCAGAGGAAGAAGAGCTAGCACTTGAAGGTGAAGATGGAGGCTCAGGAGGATCTCCTCCAGCCCCTTGTTTTATCGAAGCATCATCATCAACATTTTCTTCCTTTTTCTTCCATTTATTCTTCATCCTCTTCTTGTAATCTCCATACATTCATTTGACCATTTCTGACATGCGATAAAAGACCATATGAAAATTTTTCTCCTAGTCATCACGCTTGTCTTCTTCTGCCATTTTCTTCCTTCGGGATGCACAACCAACTTCGGGATTGAAAGTCTTAAGAGTTCCTTCACCCTTCTTATGCTTAGACCTAATAATCATTTAGGCTAAATAATTCAAGTCAAATATGACTGCTTTGATACCAACATGATCTAGGATCTTTTCATCAAGTGACTTATAAATAGTTGCATTAAATGAGCATAAATTAAAGTGCACCATTAAAGAAGGAAAATCTTAATAATGAAGAGACATAAGCATAAAATATGAAGACAAAATATTGATAACAGAGTTCATCCCTAGTGGACTACGTCTTCGGGTCCTGCTCTCAAATGGGTAGGATGTTTCATTAAATCGAAAAAAGAATTTGGAAAAATACATAAGTATACCTCATTCTGAAATCAAGCTGCAGAAATAATGCTCCGATCAGAAAACAGAGAGAACCACTAGATTTGTGGCTTCGAATTACCCAAAAATAACTATATCCATGCCTCGATCCGACTCTGGCACTCCTAGGCCCAAGAAGAAATTGTAATTTTTAACCTTGTACAACATTTACCGCAAACAAATTTTCAGGAAAAGAAAAAAAAATATACAATGGCAAATACAAACATTACACAAAGATTTTTCCCCTGGAAACCCAAACCAGGAAAATCAACATATTCTATATTCATTCATAGTGTTACATTGTTTACAATTCAATATACATATAGGATCCAGTGATATTCAAAAACCTAACCCAATGACCTAGATTAGTTAACAATCCTAATTCCTTAATCGAAAATAGAAAACCATTGGCAAAAGCCATGTGTCGAAAAACCGCCAAAAAATGCGACATGTTTCCCAAGGAAAAAAAAATCTGAGGAGGATTTCGGCCCCCTGCACCCCCCCTCAACCCACCCTACGTGCTCAACACAACGCAGACACTGCTACTCATGAACAGAATATAAAACATACCCACCATTCTCCCACTTGTTTTATTTGCATGCAGGGGGTTACAGGGTTACATAGTCAACAATTCAAGGAAGCAATGCCCATGGATCCTCTACACCAAGAGAACTTCTCAGTGCTCACAGATTTTGTTAATGAATCTGCAACTTTCTTCATAGTATCCACCTTCATCAACAATACTTTCTTTTCTTCAACCATGTCTCTCACAAAGTGATATTGAATATCAATATGCTTTGTCTTTGAATGATAAGTCAGGTTCTTCGCCATAAAAATTGCACTTTGACTGTCACAATATATCCTTATAGCTTTTTGTACCTATTAGCACTAGAATTCAGCCCTAGATTGTAGCAAAGGTAAGCCTGATACCCATAAGATTTTATGTCACAGATTGGTTAAAAAGGAGTCAAATGGTCATAGTCAAGAAAATATCGTTTTAACTCAAAAAACTGGACTAATATGCATGAGCAGGTGAGGTCTTGGTTTAACATCAGAAAGTAAGTTGTAGTAAAGGTGAGTAGGAGGAATAATTCAACGAAGAATGTATAGGTCTATCGTGAACATCAAGCTTTCTGACAACCTAAGGAAGAAAAACTTAAACCCAAGGTCTTCTTGAATTCAAATTTCAAAGAAACTAAAAGGAATTATAACAACACTATAATCAAACATTCATCATAATACAGTCACAATAATTCATGTGAATCAGTCACTCATGAACTCTTTCATTATTAGAGGGAAATAAGATGGAGTAAGAAAGCTGACTATCATATAACAAGAAGTCTCAAATGCGTATACATAACCAGAGAACCAGAGTGTTTATTAAAACTTCACAATACGGGAGCATTGCTCTACCATCCACACTTACAAAACATTACAACTGCATACATATACTGAGAATTGTTTCAACCACCAGGAGCATAATCAGGCCCCTGCATTCAAAGTTTCAAGTTGACGCCCTCCTCTATCAGACTGCACTTGCATTCTTTTGTCAGACGCAAGATTGGATCGGTATGGCTCTTGCAGGGAACCTGTTCATAGGGGTACCATGGGTTGACCGCTCCAGAAACTCCATGCCTTACATTTATGGATTGAGACAAGGTTTCAACCACCTACTCAATTTACATTAACTGTTTTTCCCCGGAGAGTGGCTGAGATGAAATTCTCAGGAGATGACCATGTGCCTTCTCTCCAAGGCTTGAAAGCTAGCCTCCTTTCCTCTGACCCCTCGTCAATGTAACCCAGGGCCATGACCCAGTGCTAATATCATATGATATCCCAACATTTCACATTTTGAGGGCTTTCATGGTGATAACGTCTAGGTTTCCCGATATTAGAATCGACGAAAACGCTTATCTGACTGAAGGTCATATATGCTTCTCAACCAGCGGCTGCGATGGTCCTCTTGGACTCTGAATTAGTCCTCTATACATGACTGGGGGCCGACTTCTTCTCCTAAACCCATATTTGACATGACCACAGGTTGTGACCTGGTGCCTATCTCCAAAGGTTCTTTGGTATTTCATGTTTCGGGGATTCCCACATGCTAAACTTCAAAATTCCCTATACGTGATTTTACAAAATCATCCACCCAAATGAATGGTTAGACCTGCTTTAAATTTGACGGCCAAGATTATTTCCTTGAAGAACCCACATCGCGAGTTCTACGCAATGGGTGCTAACCTTATCTCTCAGACCCACACACCTATGTGATCAAGTGTTGAGACTACGGGCCCAATTCTCAATTGTTTTTTGATTTCGCGTTTCGGGAGTCTCGCACCATCTTCCAGTTCTGAAACTCGATCCGTGAAATCGCGACCCTGTGTAGTACATCCACTACATAATCCAAAAAAATTTGGCCTTTTCATCTTCTCTCCGATGAACAAAATTCCCCGAGTCCCTATGGGACCTGATACAAACCCTTCCATCCCTTTTCCGTAACCATAATATCGACATCTATGACCACAGGTCTTACCAGAGAGGTGCTCCCAACTTTCACAATTCGAAAAATCGAGGTACAGGTATTCCCTTGTTCATTTCGTGTTTCATCCATCGAAATTTCGCGGCTAGTTAACACGAGGAAAACTGACCTTTGGGAATCTCGGGCATCGAAAATCCGAAACACCAAAACCATGTGTGATAATCCATTTCGGGACTTCGCCTATCAGGATTTCGTGATATGCGAGGACAAGGCACTTGCCTCTAGATGTCTCGGGTGACAAAACACTGAAACATTAATTCTAGTTGCTCTATACTTATTTCGGGGTTTCATACTTTGGGGTTTCACAAGTCGGTATTTCGGGGGACTTGATGACAGGATGTCTCACATAGAGGTTTTCCGTGGGCCGAACTCCGAAATACTAACTCTAAACATGCTTTCCCGTTTCGGGGTTTCCGCCATCGAGATTTCGGGATATGCGACGACAGGAGGTATCGCAATTAGGTTTCCTGGGAGCCAAAACTCTGAAAGCGCCAAGCTCTAACACGCTTCACTATTTCGAGAATTCATCCATCGGGATTTCGAGACTGGCGAATATGTGGGGCTCGCACTTAGGTACCCTAGGTACCAAAATGCCGAACTATCCTATCTCATCCATTCCTTAAACTATTTCGGGGTTTCGGTTATCAGGATTTTGCAACTCGCGATGATCAGGGTTCTTCCCCTTTGTCTTCTCGGGTACCGAAACGCCGAAACGATTACCGGAAACCACGTGTCCTATAAATGGACAGTCCAAATACCCCCATGAACCCTGGGGATCTATGGTCCTGATTCCTTCACTACTTACGAAGATAAAAGGGGAGGGGTTGAGGCATTAACGCCCTCGTTTCTTCCTCCAATCTAACAGTCGTGACTGACTTTAGATCTTCCGACAGGATCTCGTCCGTCAATCGATACTTATCCACACTTTAAACTATTTCGGGGTTTCGGTTGTCGGGATTTCGTGACTCGTGATGACCAGGATTCTTGCCCTTTAATTCGACGGGTGCCGAAACATCAAAACGCTTACCGACCGCCATGTGCCCTTATGAATGAATGGTTCAGGTACTCTTCATGGACCTTTGGATCTACGGTCCGATTTATTCACTACTCACAAAGATAAAAGAAAGAGGTTGAGGCATTTAACGCCCACGTTTCTTCATCCAATCTAATGGTCGTGACTGACCGCAGATCTTCCGACAAGATCTCGTCCGTCATTCAATACTTATCCACACGTCACCATTTCGGGATTTCGTAAATTGGGTTTTCGGGACTCACGAGTACAAGAAAACTCGCACCTAGATACTCCGGCTGCCGAAACTCCGAAAACTCTTAATTTACCCTGACGCTAATAATTCAGGATTTTGCAAGTCGGGGTTTCGGGAATTGCGAGTGAAAGGGGACTCGCCCTTGGGTACTCTGGGTACCGAAATGCCAAAAATTTGGGATCTGCGAGGACCATTCTCCCTCGTGCAAGAGTTTAAAACTTGAACTATAACATCCTCCTTCGGCTCCTCACGTAATTTACACCAGGTTTTGATGACTAGAATGGAAGGTCTTCTCGAAGATAAGGAAGTGGTCTCGAAAGGGTTCCTTCATGGGGAAATCTGTCCAAGGCATCAGGTAGGACAAACATAGGAACAAATCTCCCAAGAGCATACTTGAAAATCTGTATTAGTTCATCATCATATATATATATATATAAACATAAGCAATACGTGGTCTTTCCAATAAAAACATGCAGTCATCATTTCTGATCAAAACACCATGCAAACAATCTTATACTGAAACCATTCATAATTGCACAGACTGTGAACATACATGTCAGCATATAAATTTCAAGATACAAGATATAACACTTATCAGAAAAACACCAGGTGATGCAACTACTGAGAGGCGTGCTCGTTTCCACCCAATCGTAGGTTCGACGACTCTGAATGGATTTACCACTAGCCACCCCCGAGCTGAGACCACGATGCCGCGAGACTAAGTCTATGTTCGCCAGTGACTGAGAATGAAGGTTACTCTCCTTCTGCTTCGCTATCACTCACTCTATTTCCAGAGTTCTTTCCTCTTTTCCTTCCTTCGCGTCTTCTCCCCCTTGATCGCACACTCTTCCTGCCTTTGTCTCTTTTCGGCAAGGTTGTGTGTGGCACGATCTTCCTCATGGTGGTTAGGTTTGAGGACTCTACAGATGGATAGTTCACCCCCATCTCTCATTACTCATGAGGAGCCATTTACCTACCAACCTGGTGAGTCATTTAATTTGGGGCCAGCGAGCCGCTCTTGGTTCTCCGGGCCAGTGAAGTTCAAATACGGTATTGGTTTCGGTGGAAGTTAACGCCACCGTTCCAGGTGCCTTCCACCACCTTTCTTCAACCATCATGGTCTCTTTTTTAGGACATCCCCCTCTCAACAGTCCTGCAATATACATATTCATAATATTATTTACATTCATCGACCTTTTTCACAAGGTCCATTCACATCACACATTCACATTTCTGAGTTTGCCACAATACTTGGCCAGTGTAGTTATTTTACAGACTGGGGGAATCAGGGTGTTACAATTGCCTCCCCCTTAAAGGAACATCATCCTCGATGTTCTATCTGTTAACTTGACATGCATGTAAAGATGTAAACAAAATTAGATATGCATGTTTCATGGCATCCTCCATTTCCCATGTAGCCTCATCTAGGCCAAAATGTTTCCACTGCACCTTGACCTATGCAATGGTTCGGTTCTGGAGCAGGGTTTCCTTTCTGTCCAGTATGAATTGAGGTTTTGGTAGAAAATCTCCCTTCGGTTCCACCTGGATCACAGACCAGTCAATTATATGGTTAGCATCATGTACATATTTCTTCAATAATGAAACATGGAAAACATTATGTGATTTTACTGTGGGAGGAAGTGCTAGCCTATAGGCTACAGGTCCCACTCTATCTAAAACCTCAAACGATCCACAATACCGAGGTGCTAACTTGGCACAAGCTCCCATTTTCAGGGAACTTTTCCTGGGCCTAACCCTGAGATATACATGATCTCCCACTTTTAACTCTCTTGGAGTTCTCTTTTGGTCGGCATAACTTTTCTGTTGGTTCTGAGCAGCCTTCAGGTTTTGTTTTATCTAAGTCACTTGCTGTTCCATTTCTTTCAACATGTCGGGTCCAAAAGAAATACTGTTTACGGGATTACTCTAGCTAACTGAAGTGTTACACAGCCTACCATAGAGGACTTCAAAGGGACTCATCTTTAAGGATGTTTGGTAGTCGTTGTTGTAGGAAAATTCTACCAGTGGCAGGTAGTCTTCCCACTTCTTGGGTTAATGCATTACATGAATTATTATCATGTATTCAAGTATTTGGTTCGCTCTTTCTGTCTGTCCATAGGTTTGAGGGTGATAGGCAATGCTAAACAACAACTTGGTCTCTAAACCCGTCATCAGTGATTTCCAAAAGTTGGAAGTGAACTTCGTGTCTCTCTCAGACATGATCTCTTTTGGCATGCCATGTAGTCTGAATATCTCCTTCATGAATACCTGGGCAATATCTATTTCCTTGCAATTCGATTTGATGGGGATGAAATGAGCATACTTGCTCAATTTATACACTACTACCATGATGGTTTCATTATGTTTGGTCGAGGTTGGTAATCCGGTGATGAAGTCCATGGAGATGGTTTCCCATTTCCATTATGGGATTGGTAGAGGCTGTAATAATCCTACCGGGTGTTAGTGTTCTGGTTTTACCTGTTGGCATTCTATGTATTTGTCTAGGTACTCGGCTATGTCTTTCTTCAATCCGTGCCAATAGAATTGTCTCCTAGTGGCCGTGATCATTTTCTGGTATCCTGGATGACCAAAATAGGGTCTTTTATGTAGTTCATCCAGTATGAACCTCTTCAAGTTGTCACAATCTGGAATGTACAATATTCTTCGGTAAGTGAGCAGACCTTCTTCCATCATATGGTAGTCTCCATACTTTATCCCTATGGGTTCTTGCTGCAGGTACGAGGTCACGGTCTGGAAGAATGTGTCTGTCTCTTGTGCATTTCTGACTCTTTCTTTAACATCCGTCTCGCAGGTACTCACCGCGGCCAGGTGAATTGTTTTCATGCTTCTGCTAAGGGCATCTACCACCTTATTTTATTTTCCTTTAATGTGTTTGATTTCGAAATCAAACTCACTAAGGAGGGTCATCCACCTAGCTTGTCTGGTATTGAGCTTCGGTTGGTCAAACAGATATCACAATCCACAGTGATCTGTCATAAGTACAAATTTTCTTCCCAGGAGGTAATGCCTCCACATTTTAAAGGCATGCACTATGGAAGCCAGTTCTAGATCATGGGTCACATAGTTGACTTCGTGCTCATTCAATTTTCAGGATTCATAACATACCACACTCCCTCCTTGCATAAGGACTCCTCCGAGCCCTTCCTTACAGGCATATGTGCACACGAGGAAGTCGGCTTCAGGATTGGCGATCTTCAACACAGATGCATGGGTCAGTAGATGTTTCAGGGTTTGAAATCTTTCTTCACATTTCCGTGTCCACGAGAATTTTGTCCCCTTCTTCTGGAGGGAAGTGATTGGACAACCAATCTTGGAGAATCCTTTTATAAATCTCCTATAGTATCCTGCTAATCCCATAAAGGATCTGATATCCAAAACGTCCTTTGGGGTAGGCCATTCCATGATAGACCTAATTTTGTCAGGGTCTACTGCTACTCCTTCTTCGGATAGAACATGGCCTAAGTAATGTATTTTCTTCTGAAAGAATTAACATTTTCTGAATTTGGCATAGAGCTGATGTTCCCTTAGTACTTGCAGCACAAGCCTAAGATGCTCTTCATGCTCTTCTCTATTCTTGGAGTAAATTAATATATCGTCAATAAAAACCAACACACATTCGTCTAGGAATTTGCTGAGTACATTGTTCATCAAGCACATGAAAGTGGTAGGGGCATTGGTTAACCCATATGGTACTGACACAAACTCATAGTGACCATACCGTGCTCGGAAAATAGTTTTATGGATGTCTTCACCCTTGACTCGGACTTGATGGTATCCCGACCTCAAATCAATCTTTGAGAAAATAGACGCACGCCCCAATTGATCAAACAGGTCATCGATCCTGGGCAAGGGGTACCTTTTCTTTATGGTTACCTTATTGAGTTGCCTATAATCTATACAAAGTCTAAGGGTACCATCCTTCTTTTTCACAAACAGGACTGGTGCTCCCCATGGAGACACGCTGGGTCGAATATAACCCTTATCCATCATTTCTCTTAATTGTAACTTGAGTTCAACTAACTCGGGTGTGCTCATCCGGTAGGGTGTCGTAGAAACCGGCACCCCTCCCGGTGCAAGTAATATCAAGAAGTCTATGTCCCTTCTCGGAGGTAGACCCAGTACCTCTTCCGGAAATACATCTTTGTATTCTCTCAGGATAGGGTGATCGTCAGGGCTTGGTTTGTCACCTTCGATTGTTTTCAACACCTGTATTGCATATAGGGAACATCCCTTTCGGTAATACTTTCTCATTTACAGAGCTGATATTTGTCTTACTGAGATAGGTTTTCGGATCCCTTGAAGAGTTATCTTTTTCCCTTATTTAATTACACATTCTAAGGTTTTATGGTAACAGTCCAATCTAGCTTTATGGGCAGCTAGCCAGTCCATACCAATCAACAGATCATACAATCCTAGGAGTAATAAGTTAAGGGTTGCTTGGGTGGGAAATTCACCCATCATCAATTGGCAGGATGGTATAACCTCTGCTACCCTTCTTTTGGTGCCAGTGGCTAACTGTACCAACCATGGCTTGGTATGTTTTTATGGCTGTAATTTACACTTATCAACAGCTTTAGGGGCTATATAACTCAAATTTGAACCAAGGTCAATCAAAACAGACACTAGATGGTTGGAAATCATACCTTCTATTTCCACCACTGAAGCTTGGTGGTCAACCTGGTTATTATCCAAGGCTGCATAAATTTTCGGCACACTCATGGCCACATCATTGACGGTGGTAGCTTCCTGGATGTTATAAATCCTCTGACTATTTTGTTGTCGGTGTGGACAGTGTCTCAACAGATGTTCTTCCCTGTAACCCCAGCATTTCAAAGGTTCTCTCTTTGGGTTATCAGTCTTCACTGATATGGGTCCAGAAGTTTTATTTCTGCTCAAGGAGGGAAAATTTTGCTGGTGTACACTCCGGGTTGGGAAGCTCATCCTTGGTTCTTCTTATAGTTCGTAAATCCTGGGAATTTAATCCCCTTTTTCAAAAATCTTGAACTGTGCTTCTGTTTCCATCCTTTGCGAGGTTCTGCTCGATGCCCAAACTGTTCATGGAAATAGGTTGCCTTTCAAATAGTGCCTTCTATAGTCTTTGTCTCATCAAATTCAATTCTATTCCGATAGTCCTTAGGTATTCCACTGATGAAGCGTTGCACCTTTGCCTTTTTCACTTTTATTTAAGGTACATACCTCAACAAATTGAGGAATTTGTTGACATATTCTTCTATAGTGAGTTGTCCCAGTTTGAGTTCATAAAACTCTTTGGTCTTCTCGTCGAAATATTTTTCCGACAAATACTTCTTCCAGAAGTATTTCTCAAATTGCTTCCAGGACAGGTCCTCTTCACAAACCCCTTTCACATTCTTAAGGTCTTCCCACCAAATGGAAGCCTTTCTGTTCAAGTTGAGGGTGGCCACTCGGGCCTTCAAATTTTCTGAAAAGTCATGGACTCTGAAATATTTCTTTAGTCCAAGTAGCCAGGCCTCTGCTTCCTCTCCCTTCTTTATTTCTCCATCGAAGGAGGGTGGTTTGGATTTTATAAATTCTTCGAATTTATGACCTTTGGAAGGATTTTGCTTCTTCTGTTTCCTTCGGGCATAGGAACTGGTTCTGCTGCTAGAAGAGCCCTCCAAATCGCCCGCTTACTTCTCAGAGGAATCGTTCGCTGCTTGTCCTTTACCTCTGGGGTGGACCTTTTTCGAGGTGCCACTCTTAGTGTGGCCACTGATATGAACCTATTTCTGAGTTTCAGGTTCATGTTGCATTTGTCTTTGTATATCGGATAAACTCTGCAGTAAAACTGCGTTAATTTCTGTTTTCTTTTCTTGTTCTTTCATCATCCTTTCATTGTCAGCCTTGTAGATTTGTAATTCGACCATGAGGCTCCTCACAGTCTCGGCTAGATCTGGAGGGGTCCCTATTGCCCTCCTTTTGTCAGACTCTTCATCTCTATTGTGGGAGCCTTCCCCCACTTCATGGTGAGTCACCATTTTATACGTCTGTAATTTCCCGCGGTTGATCGTCTGCTTAGGTGCAAAAGAAAAATGATGGTTGTTAGTCAATATTTATGTTTATTTATAACTAGTACATAATTCATATTTTCACATGTACACACAAACAATAGGAGTTTTCATACTTAACTTCGTCCTTTGATAGGAAGGTTAAGATAGGGGGTTACTCCTTTTAGGAGTGTTTTGAACGGAGCTTCTGCGCAACTCGTTCATGAGCCCAAGAAGGCCAAGTGTTATAACCATGCTCTGATACCAATTTGTAACACATCCACTACAGAATCCAAAAATTTTCAGCTTTTTCATCTTCTCATCGATGAACAGAATTCCCCGAGTCCCTACGGGACTTGATATAGATCCTGCCATCCCTTTTTCGTACCCATAAGATCAACAAATGTGACCACAGGTCTTACCGGAGAGGTGCTCCCGCCTTTCGCGATTTGGAAAATTGAGGTACAGGTATTCCCTTGTTCATTTCGGGTTTCATCCATCAGAATTTCGCGGCTAGCAAACACGAGGAAAACTGACCTTTGGGAATCCTGGGCATCGAAAATCCAAAACACCAAAACCATGTGTGCTAATCCATTTCGGGACTTCGCCTATTGTAATTTCACGATATGCGAGGACAAGGCACTTTCCTCTAGGTGTCCCATTTGCCGAAACACCGAAACATTAATTCTAGGTGCTCTATACTCATTTCCGGGTTTCATACTTCGGGGTTTCACAAGTCAGGATTTCGGGGGATGTGATGACAGGAGGTCTCACATCAAGGTTTTCTAGGGGCCGAACTCCAAAATACTAAATCTAAACATGCTTCCCCATTTTGGGATTTCCCCCATCGGGATTTCAGGATATGCGACGACAGGCGGTCTCGCAATTATGTTTCCTGAGAGTCGAAACTACGAAAGTGCCAAGCTCTAACATGCTTCACTATTTTGGGAATTCATCCATCATGATTTCAAGACTGGCGAATACGTGGTGCCCGCACTTAGGTATCCTGGGTACCAAAATTCCAAACTATCTTATCTCATCCATTCCTTAAACTATTTCGGGGTTTTGGTTATCGGGATTTCGCGACTCGCGATGATCAGGGTTCTTCCCCTTTGTCTTCCTGCGTATCGAAACACTGAAACGATTACCGACAGACACGTGTCCTATAAATGGATACTCCAGATATCGCCATGAACCCTGGGGATCTATGGTCCTGATTCCTTCGCTACTTACGAAGATAAAAGGGGAGGGTTTGAGGCATTAACGCCCTTGTTTCTTCCTCCAATCTAATGGTCGCGACTAACCTTAGATATTCTGACAGGATCTCGTTCGTCAATCAATACTTAGCCACACTTTAAACTATTTCAGGGTTTCGGTTGTCGGGATTTCACGACTCACGATGACCAATATTCTTGCCCTTTCCCGGGGTGCCAAAACACCGAAACACTTACCGAACGCCACGTGCCCTTACGAATGAATTGTTCAAGTACTCTTCATGGACCTTTGGATCTACAGTATGATTTCTTCGCTACTCGCGAAGATAAAAGAAAGAGGTTGAGGAATTTAACGCCCACGTTTCTTCCTCCAATCTAATGGTCGTGACTGACCATAGATCTTCCGACATGATCTCATCTGTCAATCAATACTTATCCACACGTCGCCATTTCGGGGTTTTGGGACTCACGAGTACAAGAAAACTCGCACCTAGATACTCCGGGTGCCAAAACTCCGAAAACTCTTAATTTACCCCCACGCTAATAATTCAGGATTTCGCAAGTCGGGGTTTCGGGACTTGCGAGTGCAAGGGGACTCGCCCTTGGGTACTTCGGGTACCGAAATGCTGAAAAGTTGGGATCTACGAGGACCATTCTCCCTCGTGCAAGAGTTTAAAACTTGAACTATAACATCCTCCTTCAGGTCCTCAGGTAATTTACACCAGGTTTTGAAGACCAGACTAGAAGGTCTTCTCGAAGGTAAGGAAGTGGTCTCAAAAGGGTGCCTTCGTGGGGAAATCTATCCAAGGCATTAGGTAGGAAAAACATAGGAACAAATCTCCCGGGAGAAGACTTGAAAATCTGTATTAGTTCATCATATATATATATATATATATATATATATATATATATATATATAAACATAATCCATACGTGGTCTTTCCAATAAAAATATGCAGTCATCATTTCTGATCAAAACACCATGCAGACAGTCTTATACTGAAACCATTCATAATTACACAGACTATGAACATACATGTCAGCATATAAATTTCAAGATACAAGATATAACACTTATCAGAAAAACACGAGGTGATGCAACTACTGAGAGGGGTGCTCGTTTCCACCCAACTGTAGGCTCAATGACTTCGAATGGATTTACCACTAGCCAACCCCGAGCTGAGACCACGATGCTGTGAGACTAAGTCTATGTTCGCCAGTGACCGAGAACGAAGGTTACTCTCCTTCTTCTTCACCATCACTCACTCTGTTTCCAAATTTCTTTCCTCTTTTCCTTCCCTCGCGTCTGCCCCCCCTTGATCGCACACTCTTCCTGCCTTTTTCTCTTTTTGGCGAGGTTGCATCTAGCATGATCTTCCTCGCGGTGGTCAGGTCTGAGGACTCTACGGATGGGTGGTTCACCCCCATCCCTCATTACTCATGAGGATCCATTTACCTACCAACATGGCGAGTCATTTAATTTGGGGCCAGTGAGACGCTCTTGGTTCTACAAGCTAGTGAAGTCCAAATACGATATTGGTTTCAGTGGAAGTTAACGCCACCGTTCCAGGTGCCTTCCACCACCTTTCTTCAACCATCGTGGTCTCTTTTTCAGCACATCCCCCTCTCAGCAATTCTGCAATATATATATTCATAATATTATTTACATTCATCGACCTTTTTCACAGGGTCCATTCACATCACACATTCACATTTCTGAGTTTGCCACAATACTTGGCCAGTATAGTTATTTTTACAGACTGGGGGAAATAGGGTGTTACATCCTATTGAACTGGAGACACGCGTCCCTTAATTTGGATGGCCCAGATTGAAACCATCGTCTTTTCGAGTATCAGGATTGCGGGCTATGGATGCACCTTTACGACAAGATTCATGAACTCTCGATTCGCGAAACTCCGATATTTTCCAATGTCAGATCAACAACCCTCGGCTCTTCATGATCGAATGGCCTAGATCATTTTTCTACCTCGCGTCTCGCAAGTTTTCATGGCCCAACCCTTTGATAGATTCATCTTGTGAGTCAGAAAAATGCTAATC
Organism: Picea engelmannii; assembly: GCA_009831015.1. Classification (NCBI taxonomy): domain Eukaryota; kingdom Viridiplantae; phylum Streptophyta; class Pinopsida; order Pinales; family Pinaceae; genus Picea; species Picea engelmannii. Next base: position 33,714 of record ML794753.1, on the reverse strand, counting down.
TCTCACCATGCGTCCTTCTCGATACCAAAGGCTAGGATGGCCTTGTGAGACCGCAACTTTGATTGGCACTATTCTTCACTCAATTGCATGGCTCTGACTACCTAATGACTGTCGATACGCTTAACCTGATTGATCTTCGCCATTGAACACTGATCTTTCTCGTTTTCTTATTTTTAATCCATATTCTGAATGCTCTAAGTGTTTCTCTTGGTGCTGACGGCGGTGGCCTGTGAACAATTACTCAGATGATTGGATGAGGTCTTAGGAAAACAAAAGGATCAATGATAGTGGTAAAGAGAGAAGTGATCAACTGTAGAGTAAATAGAGAGGTTTAGGGTCGATACTTCTTATGAAAACCAACAAGGAGAATAAATCGATTAAACAGATGAAGGAAATAGGAGGAAAAAGTACAAGCCGAGAGGAAAAAAATTAAAATCGGGTTCGCCAAAGGAGGGAAGACAGACAAAACTACGAACCTAGGTAGAAATAAAGACTCACAAGACCCTGAAAATCTTATGTGCTAACAGTACCAACCCAATACCTGAACATAATCTTTGTAACTATTAGAAAAACAGGACCGTGGAGCAATAAAATAAAACAAATGTGGAAACAAAACACAGAAGATACACAATACAATAGAGACACAGATTTACGTGGTTCACCCAGTGTGGGCTACGTCCACCAGAGAAATTGCCAGCTCCTTCCTTTATTATTATCCACCATATGAAGGGATACAACCTACAACAAACCCGTTGTAACTTCCTCTTCTTTCTCTCATAGTCTCCTATCTCAGAATACAATATTCACCATCAACCATAGCCGCAATACATTTCCCTCATAAAAGAGGGTTGCCTTCTAGGGAAAAAAACCCTAACATAATCTCTACCGTTAGATCTACGACCTTATAATGAATGGTCCAGATTTACAATGAAATTACAATATACATTTACAAGGCAATTTTTCCTTTGGGGGCTTCACCCCTGAACCCCCGATGGGGGCCCGCCTGCCCCCAGACCCCGTAGAGGGGGTACCCCCTCTCTGCACTCGCCCACGTGGAAGAGTGTACATATTTCTGGGGTGTAAATACTTTATGGCGTATAAACACAGCTGAAAGAAAGGACCTTTGAATCAGGAAGATAATCAGACTCCACAACCAACAGTAACCACACTTTTTCCTTACTTGCATGAGTGGTTGCCATGTATTCAGCTTCTATAGTTGAAAGTGCCACTACGACTTGTTTTTTTCTCATCGAACTTATTGCTCCTCAAAACAAGTTAAACGCATACCCACTTGTATATCTCCTACGATCTATATCTATAGCCGAGTCTGCATCCACAAATCCATGTATATCTACCACTCTGTCAAATCCCAGTCTTCCTTGGTAGCACAATCAATAGCTAGAAGTGCCACGTAAGTACCTGAAAACCCATTTTACTGTTGTCCAATGCTCCTTCCCTAGTTTTGACATATACCTGCTCAAAAATCCCATTTCATGTGCAATGTTTGGTCTAGTACAGACCATTGCATACACCAAACTTCCAATTTCACTCACATATGGAACACGAGACATGTCCTCCTCCTCTTCATGTGTCTTGGGACACTGATCCCCAAACAACTTTACACCAACAGGAATAGATACCTTGACCAGTTTACATTCCTTCATATTAAACCTCTGCAATATTGTCTCGACATATTTTCTTTGATTTAACCAGAGTTTCCTCTTTTTCCTATCTCTTTTAATTTCCATTCCCAAAATGAAATTTGAAGCACCGAGATCCTTCATGTCAAATTTAGAGGACAACTGAGTTTTCACATCCTGGATAATATCCTTGTTGTTTCCTCTCAACAACATGTCATCCACATACAAGACCGAATAAATCAAATGATATCTAATTAATTTAAAATACACACAATGATCCTCTTTGCTTCTTGTGAAGCTAAGTCCCAACATATAAGTATCAATTTTTTTATACCACATCCTTGGTGATTGTTTTAAAGCATATAGGGACTTTTTTAGCTTGCATACCAACCCCTTCTTTCCCTTCACAACATAACCTTCTGGTTGCTTGATATAGATTTATTCTTTCAAATCCCCATGTAGGATTGTTGTCTTCACATCCATTTGTTCTACTACAAAATCAAATATAGAAACAACATATAACATAAATATTATATAGTTTAACTTGGCAATAGGAGAAAAGATATCACCAAAATCAATTCCCTCAACCTGGGAATAACCCTTTGCTATTAACTGAGCTTTGTATTTCTCCACTTTTACTTATGCATTCAACTTATTTTCAAATACCCATTTTCTGCCAATGGGATTTCTTCCATTTGGAAACTCCACTAGATCCCAAGCCTCATTCTTATCTAAGGCTGCCATTTCTTCATCCATGGCCTTTTTCGAAAGATTTTCATCCTCTGAATCCACTACCTCCCTGACAGTTCTAGAATCATCATCAGTAATATACAAAGAAAAATTTGAACGAAAATCCAATGGAGTATACATTTCCAGTAGCCTTCTTTCTTGAACCGATCTCCTCAATACCAGAGTATGAGGATCTTCTTCTTTTGATTCTTGTTCTTCTATAGAGTCTGATTCATCATCCTATAAATCAAATTCTATTTTCTCTGGTTCTTCCTTACTTGGTAGGACTTCCTGTTTAACAACATCCTTCATTTCTCTAAATACCACATCTCGGCTATACACTACCTTCTTAGTTTCTGGGTTCCAAAGATTATAACCATTGAGACCATCTTTATATCCAATAAAGATACACTTTTGAGCCTTCTTATCTAGCTTACTCATATTTTCCTTTGGAATATAAACATATGCATCACAACCAAATACCTTGATATGTGTGAGATAATGGTGGGCTTTGTTGATTCGAGGACCCATTAGAGCCTTGTTACGCGCTTCTCCCATGGCCCAGATGTCCATCCAGGAGACAATCGATAAGGAAATAAAAGGGTGAGGCCACCAAATCGGAAGTTAAGTATTCTTTGATATATTTCATTAATAGTAATTATCTGTTGGTATTCTATTACTTCCTGTGAACATTACTAATTCTCAAAATTGATAACTCTTTTAGGCCTTTGTACCCGCAAAGATTTTCAGAGCCTCTTCTTCGTCTTCGATAGAAAGGTATTCGAGTTCCTTTACTGTTAACCACTCAGGAGACCTAACAAAACATGGTTATCAATTTTGATTTGTAGGCGTTTGATAAGGCACTTGGTTTCCACAGTAGATTGGAAAGAGGGAAAGTTTTTGTAACCTTGAGTTTATGTTCGACAGTCAAGAATAATGATAATTTGGAGGTTTTTCCTATGGAAATTTCTTTCTGGTTGAACTGAACACTGTAAGGGTTTTTGTATCAAACAATTCATTTCATTGTTCATATGTGTCTTAGACTGACACTTGGTCTTTAAGGCCGTCGCTTCAGTATTTTTCTTTAAATCTCTGTATGATTCAAAACTTACAGTTATAAAAGGTTTCGGAAGGATTATCTATATATTGAAAAACTGTTTTCTTAAAAAGAAAATTTCTTTCTTTTACTCAGGCGTATCGTATTATCTTGATGGATCTAAAATATTCCTATTTTCTTTACTGCTGAAAGAATTTAGGGATAGGTTTATCCGAGTCGAGTATTAAGATATGACCTGTGGTTGTTTACTTATTTACATATATTTGTATGAATCAATATGAACAGACTTACGGATCTATGTTTGTGACTATTCTCTTTAGACGTTTTTACTGTGTGGGGTAAAACTATCTTGTTGGTAATAGTTTGCACTTTCAAATTCAAGATGTGTAAACCGGGGTTTGATAAATACATGTTGTCATTTCTAAAGAATACATTTTTAGTTCTAGTGATATTACATAAGAATATAGTGTATATAAACTTGTGATGCAGACCCCTATCCCTCCTCAGGGCTGCGCGACCTACTAGTCAGGATCTTCTGGTTCGTGAGCCGAAATGGCTCTTCTTGTTCCAAACTGGAACCCTTCGAAAATGACCACACACACAGAGGTCCCCCACCAACGCTTAATTGGGTTTTCCAAGCACCAAGCATGAGCTCCCATAGCACACGACCAAGATCTGTGACCCTGCGCTAATCCAAAAAAGACGCTTATCGGGGACCGAAACTTCACAAGTCAAGCATCCCATCCCTTTTTCCTTCGAACCCCCGGTTGCCCAAATGCTGAAAAGTCCCAGCACCTATTCCTTCCAGTTTTTGAGTTTTGCGAAATCGGAATGCAAGGGATATCTCTGTTCCTTGGACTCCCCAGTTGTCTGGATGTCGAAATCCCAATGACCTGAGATCTATGGCTCAGATCTCTCTTGGATCGACGACTACGCTTATTTCGACATTTCGTGTTTCACGACTTTGCATCTTGCAGAGTTGTCCACTCCTCTTCCTGGTTTCCAAAATCGTGAAATCTTCCCCACTACAGATCAACGGCTCTAGGCCTTCGGAGATCTGATGGCTCCAATATTTTTGGGGTTCCATCGGTCGAGAGTCCCACACTGTTGATCCTTGTACTCTCGGTTGTCAAAATGCTGAAATGTCTTGGCGTTCATTCTTTCGAGGTTTCGTGATTCGTGGAATCACGATGCAAGAGTCCCACTCCTCTATCTTTGGAATTCCTGGTTACCGAAATACCGAAATGCCTTGGTGCTCATTCTTTCAGGATTTCACAGTTCGGGGAATCACGATGCAAGGATCCCGCTCCTTTGTCCTTTGGATCCTTGGTTACCGAAATACTGTAATGTTGAAATGCTTTGGACGTCAACCAACCCTCACCGCTAAACTCCTCGCAGCTCTACCTTATCCAACGGCTAGCGGGGTTTTGACATTTCTCCTCAAGGACTCTCTACCATGCACTCAGATATTTGGTATCTCCCCTCCTGGATCTACGTAGCGTTAAATATTTCACTTCTCCCTCAAATTGGACGGTCTGCGGGATCTTCTGCCACGATCCAACGCTCAATGACGTTCTTCCTCTTGAGCATTTACTCACTTCAGACTTAGAATATTTTCTAAGTCTTCAAAAACTTAGTCTTCATTCCTTCCAGGGAATGAGTTCATGGATCTCGATAACACTTTCCGAAGCGTTATCCCTCCTGAGGTTTGTCTGGTTCAGACTTTGATTTCCCGTGCACTCCTTGAAATCTAAGGTATTTCGATAACTTAGATCCATGGTATTTCTCATAGAGAAATTCCTCCTGATCTCCTTACGTTCCTCTCTATCTCAATGCACACTTTGCAGATCTTCCAATGAAGAGAAACAACTGAAACTGGAAAAACTTACCATTCCATCCCCTTGTTCATGTAAACAGAAAAGATAGGAAAATGCACCCAGTCCACACACCATACATTTGGATCAATTTTCCATTTTGTTATATTCACAAGTGCCCAATGGCTACAGAATACATTCAAATTTATAGTAACTCAAAAACACTGAGATCTCCTACTAACTTGCAGTTCTCTCTTATAGCTAATTTCTCTCCTCTAACTGGGTGTGTAAACTTCTACATAACTCAAAAATGTTTCTAAGGTTTCCCCTGGCTACTTGCCTACTCTAAAATTCATCCTATGCTATCTTAGTCCAGTCGCATTCTAGAGCTGAAGTGGAAACTCCTGCTCTGTTTACAATTTTCAAAACATGCCTCAGAGGGTAAAATTCAGCATCGGTCCAAGCGTGCCTCCAAAGGTGAATTCTGGCACTGAGTGAAGGCGGATTTCAAAATCGGCTGCAACTGTCAACGTTTAATTTCTGGAAGAACTCACACATGTTGAGTGGTCCTGCCTCTGCGTGCTTGCCAATGATGCTCCTGCATCATACTCCCCTTGACAAAAATTCATGGACTCTTGTCCATGAGCTCCTCTACTGATTTTCCCTGCTTCTGGATAGCGGCTCCATTTTCCCAACTGGCATATTCTATTGGGTGTCCCTTCCATTTGACCAGATACTCCAAATAAGTCTTCCTCCTGGTCTTTTTGCCAATCCTCTGATCCAAACTTTTCTCCATCTGTGGATTTTCTGCCACAACCATCTGTTTCTCCCACTGGATTTTTCCTTGATATTCTGACCCTTCAACGTCATCTTTCCTGTAAGGGTACAGGTCTGAAACATTGAATATGGGTGAAATTCCCACACCATCTGGTATCTCAATCTCATAGGCATTTGCATCAAACTTCCTCAAGATCTTACAAGGTCCTATCTTCTTCATCTTCAATTTTTTATATGTTCCCCTAAGGAACCTTTCCTTCCTGAGATGTGCTAAAACCTGATCTCCCACTTCAAATTGAAGTTCCCTGCGATGTTGATCAGCTCTATGCTTGTATTTTTTATTATAACTCTCCAACTGTCCTTTGATCTGGCTATGGAGTCGCTCCATCTCAACATCAAAATCCTCTGCTCCAGTGCTTCTGATCTCTCCCTGTTCCAAGTCCCTTAGCTCAGACACTCCCCTGGGTTGCATTCAATAGAGTATTTGGAATGGGATCCTTCCAGTGCTCTTGTTTGGCGAGTCATTGTATGCAAATTATGCTTGTGGAAGAATCTGATCCCATTGGTTATGGTGTTCAGTAACCAGGCTTCTCAATAAGTTTCCCAAACTTCTATTTACCACCTCAGTCTGCCCATCTGTCTGAGGGTGATAAGATGAGCTGAAGGACAATTCTGTCCCCATCTTCTTCCACAACGTCCTCCAAAAGTGACCAACAAATTTTGTGTCTCTGTCTGAGACAATGCTCCTGGGTAGGTTGTGAAGTCTCACAACTTCTCTGAAAAACAGATTTGCAACATGTGTTGCATCACTAATCTTCTAGCATGGGATGAAATGTGCCATCTTTGAAAACCTATCCACCACCATAAATATGGAATCGAATCCCCTTTATGTTCTTGGCAATCCCAACATGAAATCCATGCTTATTGCATCCCAAGGACTCTCTGGTACTGGCAATGGCTGATACAATCCAGTGTTCTGTCTTTTCCCCTTTGCATGTTGGCAGATCCTACATTTGTTCACAAACTTTATCACCTATGTTCTCATACCTAGCTAATAGTATGAACTTCTCAACTGTGCAAATGTTTTATCATGGCCAAAATGTCCAACCAATCCTCCACTATGCTTCTCCTTCAGAAGATTGTCCCTCATTGAGCATCTTGGTATGCACAATTGATTTCCTCTGAACAACAATCCTTCCTGAACCATATACTATGTCCACTGACTTCTATCTCTCAGTACAGGGCTTGTACATGCTTCGTAGGCCTCTTTGAAGTCTGTATCATCACAATACATATCCTTAAGGTGTTCAAACCCCAAGGTCTTAACCTAGAATTCCTACAGAATTAAACATCTCATGCTTAATCCATCGACAACTTTGTTAGTATTCCCAGCACTATGTTTTATGACAAAAGTAAAATTTTGCATAAATTCAACCCATTTTTCATGCCTCTAATTCAGTTTTTCTTATCGGTTTATGAATTGTAAAGCTTGGTTATCGCTGTACAAGACAAACTCTTGCGAGACAAGATAATGCCTCCATTTCTTCAATGCTTGAATTATGGCATAAAACTCCTTGTCATATGTGGAGTATTTCCTCTTAGTCTCATTCATCTTCTCGCTGAAATAGGCAACATGTTGATTGTCCTGAATCAAAACTGATCCTATTACAACTCCACTTGCATCACATCTTACCTGAAATGTCTTCTCAAAATTCAGCAAGACTAGAATTGGTCGTTCTGTTATCTTCTCCTTCAGTATATTGAAGCTCTTTTTGACCTCCTATGTCCATTTAAAATACTTATGCTGCTTCTTTACTCTATCCATCATGGGTGCACAAATCCCACTGAAGTCTCTAACGAACTTTCTATAAAAAATTTCTAAACCATGAAAGCTCCTTTCCTCAAACATGCTCCTTGGTGATGGCCATTCTCTGATCGCTTTCACCTTCTCTAGATCCATCTTCAGTTCATTCGAAGAGATCACGAAACCCAAATAATTGAGTTATGTCTTCATAAAAGAGGATTTCTTCAAATTGATTAGCAACTTCTCCTATTGTAGCCTCCTCATTACTAGCGTTAGGTGCCTCAAGTGATCCTCTTTAGTCTTGCTAAAAATCAGTATATCATCCAGATATACAACCACGAACTTGCCAATGAAATCTTTCAGAATTTCATTCATCTACCTCATAAAAGTACTCGGGGCATTCGTTAAGCCAAATGGCATAATCAACCACTAATACAGACCTTCATTCATCTTAAAGGTTGTTTTCCACTCATCACCTTCTCTCATCCTGATCTGGTGATATCCACTTTTCAGATCTATCTTAGAAAAGAAATTTTCTCCACTTAAGTAATCCATTAAGTCATCCATTCTCGATAAAGGAAATTTGTACTTGATGGTGATATTGTTGATGGCCCTCGAGTATGTGCACATTCTCCATCCTCCATCTTTCTTTGGGCTTAACACAGTTGGTACTGTGCATGGGCTGAAACTTTCTCTGACCAAACCCTTATCCAGCAACTCTTGGACTTGGTTCTTCACCTCCTCATTTTCTCGAGGTGTTAATCTGTACGTTGCTTTGTTTGGTAGGATTTCTCTTGGTATCAAGTCGATATGATGACTGATACTCCTGATGGGTGGCAATGAGTTTGGCAGCTCATCCACCACTATATCAACAAAATTATCTAGTAGCTCCTCAACTTATTCAAGTAAATCATCCACTGATGTACTCATAAGGATGACTCTGGGCTTCCTCATCACAAGGAACTGCATCTCCTGTTCTTCCTTGACTTCTTTCAGGAGTTCCTTTCCACTAATGAGAAGTATGCTTGTGCTAGCTTCCTCCTTCGCTCTCTTCTCCTCCATTGGCAACAACCTATGCATCCTACCATTCTTCTCCAATGTATATGTATTCTTCCTTCCATCGTGAATGACATTTCTGTCAAACTTCCATGGTATTCCCAACAGAATATGGCATACGTCCATGGGAATTACATCACATAGGATTTCATCTCTATATCCTCCTATTTTAATTTCAACCAGGCGTTGTTTAGCGATCATTAACTGGTGTCCTTTTTGTAGCCATGAGACTTTGTATGGCCTTGGATGTGTAGTTGTTTTCATCTCCAATTTCTCCACCATATCTGTGGATACTAGGTTGTCAGTACTTCCAATGTCAATGATTACCTTGCATACTTTATCCTTAGTCTTGCAAGTTGTACTGAAGAGACTGTTTCTCTGCACTAGCTTTTCAATTTCTGCCTCTGGCTTTAAGAGAAATTTTCTCAACATCAGGGATGCTCCATCCTCTGCTCCTTCTACTTCAACATCTCTTTGTTGTGCTTATGAAATGTGAGCTTATCCTCCTTCCTTCTTTTTCTCAGGACATTCCCAAGACATGTGCCCTATCTTTCCATAGTTATAACACCTTACTCCTCCTCTGCCTCTTCCTCTAGAAGAGATTTTTCCACCACTCTGTCTCCCTCATGAACCTCCTCCTCGTTCTGAGTGATTTTGTGGTTTATTAGCCTCATCCTTAGACTAATGTGCTTTGTCATGGTTAAATCCCTTGCTTTTTCTTGGGATCGAGCCTTTACCTCTTCCTCGTTGGTTATGTTTTCTGGCCAGCTTCTCTTCTGCCTTCATCGCAAACTGATAAGCATATTCCATAGTCCTTATTGACATCATGCTATGTTCATGTTGGATTTAATATCTCAAGCCATTTATATATGGTGACTCTTTCTTCGTCTCTCTCCCTTTGTCCAGTTTTGATGTTCAGTCGGTAGAACTCTTCGGTGTACTCCTTGACCATCATCCCTTTCTGTCTCAGGTTCTGTAGCTTCCTGAACAGATTGATCTGGTAGTCTTTGGGTATGAACTTAGCCTTCAATTTGGCTACCATCCTTGTTAATATTATGGTATCTTCGGGAGGTATGAACCTTTATTTGTGACCTATGATGAGACTAGAATCCTCCGGAAGGAAGCAAAGAATTGAAGGAAACCCTAGACAAGTTGTCGGCTAGACAAATACATTTAAAATGATTTTATTGATACCCAGAAAGGGAAGTTGGCCCCAGTTAGCCTTCCCATTTCACTATAAATACAGGGTGCTAGTTCTCCTTATTGATCATCTCAACAGTTGTAGAGAGAGCCAAATCTGCACAGGCAGTTGCAGTTTTGGTGCGCAAGTTTCTGGGAGAGCTGGGAAAGTGAGCGCTAGCTTCTGAGTGGGATCATCTGTTCAGCTTAGTTTCTATTTCTTGCTTGGTTCATTAGCCACTCTTGGCTATTGGATTTCTACCAGGATTCTCTTCTCGGTCAAGGTCAAGGTGCTCGGAGGGTGGCTTTGGCCAGTGGTTGGGTGACGAGGGTATCATAAATGGTAAAACGAGCACAATATTCTATATTCTAACAAGTTTTGGGCCCACACCCCTTAATTCAGCCTAAAACGCTGGAAAGAAACATAGCCGCTAGATATTGAGCTTGTTGAGGAACTGTTGCTAGGGTTACTAGCCGGAGCAGTTTCCAAAGCACTAGTGCTAGGGTTACTAGCAGACGCAGTTGCAGAAACACTAATTCTTAGATCTGGCACCTTGTGATGGAGAATCTCACTCAAGAAGAAGATATTCTGATGTGCCCTAACTCAACGCACCTATTGACTCTCTCAGAAGATAGAAATGATGAAGTTTAAGTCTTGGATCAAGGCATGACCAGTTACTAGTCAACCGAAGACATGTGTGACACAATCAGTCTCTTACACTACTCAACACTTACCGGGACAATTGAAGACGATATGTGGATAATCGACAGTGGAGCTTCCAGGCACATGACGTGAGATCAATCTAGACTCTCAAATATAAATGAGAGAAAGACATCGTACAAAGTAGAGCTTGGAGACAAAAGCACTTACCCCATCGAAGGATTTGGACAAGCCTCCATCAAATTGGAATCAGGTAATCATGTTCACTTAAGAAATGTTTTATATGTACCTAGTTTAAAAAAGAATCTTGTATCAATATCATGTTTAGAAGACAAAGGGAACATAATAGCCTTCATGGATGGAAAGGTGTTATCATGGCCTAAGAATTCCAACATAGAAGATGCTAGG
>ML794753.1:8977-20960 GCA_009831015.1 Picea engelmannii | reverse complement strand
GCAATAAAGATCCTTCAGAAGTTTGAAATGATGGACTGTAAGTCCATGGACACTCCTATGAATGTGGATATAAGAAAAGTTAAAGTCCCATATTCCGATCCAGTAGATCCATCTCTATATCGACAACTAATTGGATCATTGATGTATTTGGTAAATACTCAAACAGATATTTGCTTTGTTGTAAATACATTAAGTCAGTTCCAGGTGGAACCTAGACAATAGCATTGGATAGATGCAAAGCATGTCCTAAGATATATTCATGGTACAATAAACTATGGCTTGAGATATACTGCATCCAGTGACATCCAACTTCATGGATTCACAAACTCTGATTGGGCAAGAAGTGCAGAAGATAGAAAGAGTACCTCAGGTATGTGTTTTAGCTTGGGCTCCGCTATGATATCTTGGGGCTGCAGGAAACAAAAGTTTTTCACACTCAATACAACATAAGCAGAGTATATGGCAGCTTGTGAAGCATGCACAGAAGCAGTATGGCTAAGGAAGTTAATCTCCGATTTATTTGATCAGAATCTAGAATCAACCATAATATATTGCGATAATCAGAGTTGCATAAGATTATCTGAACATCCAGTGTTTCATGAAAGGTCGAAGCACATTGAAATCAAATACTACTTTATTCGAGATAAAGTCCAAGAAGGAGAGGTAAAGCTCGAGTATATCCCCACTAATGAGCAGACAATAGATATCCTGACAAAACCTCTATCCAGAATCAAGTTTGCATATTTCCAAGAGAAGATGGGGATCATGGAAATAACTCCCTTAGCTGAAAGAGAAGATTCTCCAAGCTAGAGAAGGTACAGAAAAATATTCTTGAAGAACATTTATTTTTGTGATTTAAATAACTCTCTAGTTAGGAGGGAGCACTAAAAACATTATTTATTTTTATAATTGAAAATTAGTCTAGATTGGACAGATGCTTTCCTGTTTGGAAAGTGGATTGAGGTTTCTGATGGGCAGTGACTTCCCATTTTAGTTAACATGAGAGGAAGACTGATTTTTGATGTATCATAGACAGTGAATTCCCACTGTGGTTAACATGAGGAGTGGAGGACATTCATTCTTCTTAGCAGTCACTCTGAGTAGTGGTCAAGTAGAATGGTTTGCCTCACCGGGTAGTCATTCTTTTGAAGTTCACAGTTGTGAGTACTTTCAAAGAATGGTCTGTTTTGGAGGTTGATGCAGGACATACATTCCTTAGGGCAGACTCATTATCTCTAGGTCACACTTTGTTTAGTGTCGAAGGAATGACACAGGGTGGGGAATGGTCCAAATATTTATTCCTTAGGGCAGACTCATTCTCTCCAGGTTACACTTTGTTCAGTGTCGAAGGAATGGCCCAGGGTGGGGAATAGTCTAGGCTCATCATACAGGGACAATAATTCCTTAGCGTTTATACATTCTCTCCAGGGTTCACTTTAAGTAGTGTAGGAGGAATGGCCCAGGGTAAAGAATGGTCCAAACATTTCTTAGGGTTTATACATTCTGTCCAAGGTGCACTTTAATTAATGTAGGAAGAATGGCCCAGGGTGAGAAATGGTCCAGGCTAAAAAATCAGAAATAATCCTTCTTCCTTGTTTGAGAAGAATAGGGAAGATAGCCCATTGTTGATATTCTATACTAAGGGAAGATATTCTTTTAGATCTCACAGACGTGATTGAAATATTGGCCCAGATGATTCAATTTTTATCATAACATTGTTTCTATGCAGGTTTCTATCAGATGTTTGTTATGAAAAATATATGACAGTAGATATACTACTGTGGTGGATCTGTTCCACTATTTGTGATTATGTTTCATGGTTTGAGTAGTTGCGTACTACCTAAATAGACACAGGTGTGTTCTCTTAATTGATATTGTACCAGTTGTCATAGGAGATTATCCAGTTGGATAATAATGACGATGCTCGTAGTTCTACCAGTTGAATGGTCTATTGTGCTCAAGATGATACCTCCCTATCTAGGAGGGAGTTTTAATATTATGGTAGCTTCGGGAGGTATGAACCTCTATTTGTGACCTATGAAGAGACTAGAATCCTCCAGAAGGAAGCAAAGAATTGAAGAAAAACCCTAGACAAGTTGTAGGCTGGACAAATACATTTAAAATGATTTTATTGATAACCAGAAGGACAAGTCGGCCCCAGTTAGCCTGCCCAGTTCACTATAAATACAGGGTGCTAGTTCTCATTATTGATCATCTCAGCAGTTGCAGAGAGAGCCAAATCTGTGCAGGCAGTTGCAGTTTTGGTGCGCAAGTTTCTGGGAGAGCTGGGAAAGTGAGCACTAGCTTCTGGGTGGGATCATTTGTTCAACTTAGTTTCTATTTCTTGCTTGGTGCATTAGCCTCTCTTGGCTATTGGATTGCTACCAGGATTCTCTTCTCGGTCAAGGTCAAGGTGCTCAGAGGGTGGCTTTGGCCAGTGGTTGGGTGACAAGGGTATCGTCAATGATAAAACGAGCACAATCTTCTATATTCTAACAATCCTATCCCAACTCTTTATCCTATGTTTGCCTTTACTTCTCCTCTCAGCCTGTAGTTCATTCCACCACAGTGTTGCATGTCCTTTTATCCTGGTGATTGTCTGCTTCACCTTCTTCTCCTCATTGAAATCTTCATAGTCGAAGTGTTTTTCCATGGACCTTATCTAGTCCAACAGTTCTTCAGCATCTAGATTTCCCTCGTACATGGGGACCTCTATCTTAGATCTGCCTCCCAATCTGGCAACTTCTCTCAACAAATGTTCTTTTGCAACATCCTCTCTTGCAGCTTCTTCAACCTCAAACTCTTCACTTTCTGCATCACTAACATCCCCAACGTCAGGTTCTCTTCTCTTTGTTGCTTCCATTGTTTCCAATCGGGTGCGAAGCTCTTGCATCTCCCTCTCTACAACACGGTTAGCTAAAGCTGGCTCTCGTCTTCTTGGTAGCATTATGTTGACTATCTATCACACACAGAGTACAGCTCCAAGTTCTCTGTCTTCTTCTTTCCCTCCTTCGCCTGAAGTCTACAGATGAAAAAATGAGGCTCTAATACCACCTAATGCAGACCCCTATCCCTCCTTAGGGATACGCGACCTCCTGGTCAGAATCTTCTGGTTTGGGAGCCAAAATGGCTCTTCTGGTTCCAAACTAGAACCCTTTGAAAATGACCACACACACAGGTCCCCCACAAATGCTCGATTGGCTTTTCCAAGTGCCAAGCGTGAGCTCCCAAAGCACACAAACAAGAGTCGTGACCTTGTACTAATCCAAAAAGGACGCTTATCGGGGACCAGAACTTCACAAGTCAAGCATCCCGTCCCTTTGTCCTTCGAACCCCCGGTTGCCAAAATGCTAAAAATTCCCAGCACCTATTCCTTCGGGTTTTCGCGTTTTGCGAAATCAGAATGCAAGGGATATCGTTGTTCCTTGGACTCCCCGGTTGTCGGAATGCCGAAATCTCGATGACCTGGGATCTACGACTCAGATTTCTCTCGGATCAATGGCTACGCTTATGTCGGCATTTCACGTTTTGTGACTTCGCGTCTTGCGGAGTTGTCCACTCCTCTTCCTAGTCACCGAAATCGTGAAATCTTCCCCACTACAGATCAACGGCTCTAGGCCTTCGGAGATCTGAAGGCTCCGATCTTTTCAGAGTTCCATCGGTCGAGAGTCCCACACTATTGAACCTTGTACTCTTGGTTGCCAAAATGCCAAAATGTCTTGGCATTCATTCCTTCGGGGTTTTGAGATTCGGGGAATCGCGATGAAAGAGTCTCGCTCCTCTATCTTTCGAATTCCCATTTACCGAAATACTGAAATGCCTTGGCGCTCGTTCTTTCGGGATTTCATGACTCAAGGAATCACGATGCAAGGATCCCACTCCTCCGTCCTTCGAATCCTCATTTACCGTAATACCTAAATGCCGAAATACTTTGGACGTCAACCAACCCTCGTTTCTAACCTCCTCGCAGCTCTATCTTATCCAACGGCTGGCGGGGTTTCAGCGTTTCTCCTCAAGGACTCTTTACCTTCCGTGCAAATCTTTGGGATATCCCCTCCTGGATCTACATAGCGTTAAATCCTGCACTTCTCCCTCAAATCGGATGGTCTGCGGGATCTTTCACCACGATCCAACGCTCGACGACGTTCTTCCTCCTGAGCTTTAACTCACTTAAGACTTAGAATATTTTCTAAGTCTTCGAAAAATCAGTGTTCGTTCCTTCCAAGGAATGATTTCCTGGATCTTGATAACACTTTTCAAAGCGTTATCCCTCCTAAGCTTTGTTTGGTTCAGACTTTGATTTCCCACGCACTCCTTGAAATCTGAGGGATTTGGATAACTCAGATCCATGGTATTTCTCACAGAGAAATTCCTCTTGATCTCCTTACGTTCCTCTCTGGCTCGATGCACACCTTGCAGAGTTTCCAATGAAGAGAAACAATTGAAACTGGAAAAACTTACCATTCCATCCCCTTGTTCATGTAAACAGAAAAGACAGGAAAATGCACCTAGTCCACACACCATACATTTGGATCAATTTTCCATTATGTTATATTCACAAGTACCTAATGGCTATAGAATACATCCAAATTTACAGTAACTCAAAAACACTGAGATCTCCTGCTAACTCGCAGTTCTCTCTTACAACTAATTTCTCTTTGTATTCCAACTCTCCTCTAACTGGGTGTGTAAACTTCTACATAACTCAAAAATGTTTCTAGGGTTTCCGCTGGCTACTTGCCCACTATAAAATTCATCCTACACTATCTTATTTCAGTCGCATTCCAGAGCTGAAGTGGAAACTCCTGCTCTGTTTACAATTTTCAAAACGTGCCTCAAAGGGTAAAATTTGGCACCAGTTCAAGCGTGCCTCCAAAGGTGAATTTCGGCATTGAGTGAAGGCGGATTTCAAAATCGGCTGCAACTGTCAACGTTGAATTTTTGGAAGAACTTACACGTGTTGAGTGGTCCTACCTCTGTGTGCTTGCCAATGATGCTCCTGCATCAACTTGACTTGATCTTGTTTTCTTTTGAATTCACAGGTTTGTAATTAAAAAAAAAATGAACTCTGTGTATAAGTTCTCGCAACAAAAATAACGATTCACAATTTATAAAGACTTGCAGAAATACATCAATTTATATGGGCAGATTCACCCAAGATTATTAAATGCATACTAGTTTTAATAATCGCACTACAACTGTGACTAAATCATTCAACAGAAGATGGGAAAAAATTCGATTCAATTTTAATAAATACATCACATCAGACATAAGGTCAATCACGCAGAGAGGGATAGGAGACATATCTAAACCAGTGAGTGGGAAGGAAAAGGGAATAGCCACGTTCCTCCCAACCATAGAATAGGGTAATCAAAATCACTTGGCCCAATTCACCCCCTAGCCTGAATATGAACCCATGAGGGCGAACTTGGAAACTCTTCCTCCGCAATGTCCTTCAGTTCCATCCCATTCCTCTTGCCTCACACTCATTCCGTAGTGTTCATAACAACAATGGAAAAAAAAATCATTAGTCTCTTTTCCATCATACTTAGCAGCGTCCTGTCTCCTCCCATATGCTATTTATCAAACCAAATCTATGCAGGTAGTTGCAGTTTTGGTGCGCAAGTTTATGGGAGAGCTGGGAAAGTGAGCACTGGCTTTTGGGTGGGATTATCTGTTCATCTTAGTTTCTATTTCTTGCTTGGTGCATTAGCCTCTCTTGGCTATTGGATTGCTACCAGAATTCTCTTCTCGGTCAAGGTCAAGGTGCTCAGAGGGTGGCTTCGGCCAGTGGTTTGGTGACGAGGGTATCATCAATGGTAAAATGAGCACAATCTTCTATATTCTAACAATCCTATCCCAACTCTTTATCCTATGTTTTCCTTTACTTCTCCTCTCAGCCTGCAGTTCGTTCCACCATAGTGTTGCATGCCCTTTTAGCCTGGTGAATCTCTGCTTCACCTTCTTCTCCTCATCGACATCTTCATAGTCGAAGTGTTTGTCCATGGACCTTATCTAGTCAAACAGTTCTTCAACATCTATATTTCCCTCGTACATGGGGACCTCTATCTTAGCTCTGCCTCCCAATCTGGCAACTTCTCTCAAAAAATGTTCTTCTGCAACATCCTCTAAGTCTTCAGACTTAGAAGATTTTCTAAGTCTTCAAAAACTCAGTCTTTGTTCCTTCCAAGGAATGATTTCCTGGATCTTGATAACACTTTTCAAAGCGTTATCCCTCCTAATCTTTGTTTGGTTCAGACTTCAATTTCCCATGCACTCCTTGAAATCTGAGGGATTTGTATAACTCAGATCCACGGTATTTCTCACAGAGAAATTCCTCCTGATCTCCTTACGTTCCTCTCTGGCTCGATGCACACCTTGCAGAGCTTCCAATGAAGAGAAACAATTGAAACTGGAAAAACTTACCATTCCATCCCCTTGTTCATGTAAATAGAAAAGACAGGAAAATGCACCCAGTCCACACACCATACATTTGGATCAATTTTCCATTCTATTTTATTCACAAGTGCCTAATGGCTATAGAATACATCCAAATTTATAGTAACTCAAAAACATTGAGATCTCCTGCTAACTCGTAGTTCTCTCTTACAACTAATTTCTCTTTGTATTCCAACTCTCCTCTAACTGGGTGCGTAAACTTCTACATAACTCAAAAATGTTTCTAGGGTTTCCCCTGGCTACTTTCCTACTATAAAATTCATCCTACACTATCTTATTTCAGTCGCATTCCAGAGCCGAAGTGGAAACTCCTGCTCTGTTTACAATTTTCAAAACATGCCTCAAAGGGTAAAATTTGGCACCAGTTCAAGCGTGCCTCCAAAGGTGAATTTCGRCRTTGAGTGAAGGCGGATTTCAAAATCGGCTGCAACTRTCAACGTTGAATTTCTGGAAGAACTTACACGTGTTGAGTGGTCCTACCTCTGCGCRCTTKCCAACGATGCTCCTGCATCAACTTGACTTGATCTTGTTTGCTTTTGAATTCACAGGTTTGTAATTAAAAAAAAAATGAACTCTGTGGATAAGTTMTCRCAACAAAATAACGATTTACAATTTATAAAGACTTGCAGAAATACATCAATTTATATGGGCAGATTTCACCCAGGATTATTAAATCCATACTAGTTTTAATAATCGCACTACAACTRTGACTAAATCATTCAACAGAAGATGGGAAATAATTAGATTCAATTTTAATAAATACATCACATCAGATATAAGGTCAATCATGCAGAGAGGGATAGGAAAAGGGAATAGCCAYGTTCCTCCCAACCGTAGAATAGGGTAATCAAAATCACTTAGCCCAATTCACCCCCTAACCTAACCATGAACCCATGAGGGAGAACTTGGAAACTCTTCCTCCGCAATGTCCTTCAGTTCCATCCCATTCCTCTTGCCTCACACTCATTCCGTAGTGTTCATAACAACAAAGGAAAAAAAAATCATTAGTCTCTTTTCCATCATACTTGGCAGCGTCCTGTCTCCTTCCATATGCTATTTATCAAACCAAATATGTGCAGGTAGTTGCAGTTTTGGTGCACAAGTTTCTGGGAGAGCTGGGAAAGCGAGCACTAGCTTCTGGGTGGGATCATTTGTTTAGCTTAGTTTCTATTTCTTGCTTGGTGCATTAGCCTCTCTTGGCTATTGGATTTCTACCAGGATTCTTTTCTCGGTAAAGGTCAAGGTGCTCAGAGGGTGGCTTCGGCCAGTGGTTGGGTGACGAGGGTATCTTCAATGGTAAAACGAGCACAATATTCTATATTCTAACAATCCTATCCCAACTCTTTATCCTATGTTTGCCTTTACTTCTCCTCTCAGCCTGCAGTTCGTTCCACCACAGTGTTGCATGCCCTTTTAGCCTGGTGACTATTTGCTTCACCTTCTTCTCCTCATCGACATCTTCATAGTCGAAGTGTTTGTCCATAGACCTTATCTAGTCCAACAGTTCTTCAACATATAGATTTTCCTCGTACATGGGGACCTCTATCTTAGCTCTGCCTCCCAATCTGGCAACTTCTCTAAAAAAATGTTCTTCTGCAACATCCTCTCCTGCATCTTCTTCAACCTCAACCTCTTCACTTTCTGCATCACTTACATCCCCAACATCAGGTGCTCTTCTCTGTGTTGCTTTCATTGTTTCCAATCGGGCGCGAAGCTCTTGCATCTCCCTCTCTACAACACGGTTGGCTAAAGGTGGATCTCGTCTTCTTGGCGGCATTATGTCGACTATTTGTCACACACAGAGTACAACTCTAAGTTCTCTACCTTCTTCTTTCCCTCCTTCGCCTGAAGTCTACAGATGAAAAACTGAGGCTCTGATACCACCTGATGTAGACCCCTATCCCTCCTTAGGGCTACGCGACCTCCCGGTCAGAATCTTCTGGTTTGGGAGCCAAAATGGCTCTTCTGGTTCCAAACTAGAACCCTTCGAAAATGACCACACACACACAGGTCCCCCACAAATGCTCAGTTGGCTTTTCCAAGTGCCAAGCGTGAGCTTCGACAACACACGACCAAGAGCCGTGACCTTGCACTAATCCAAAAAGGACACTTATCGGGGACTGGAACTTCACAAGTCAAGCATCCCGTCCCTTTTTCCTTCGAACCCCCGGTTGCCAAAATGCTGAAAATTCCCAACACCTATTCCTTCGGGTTTTCGATTTTCACGAAATCAAAATGCAAGGGATATTGTTGTTCCTTGGACTACCCGGTTTCCAAAATGTTGAAATATCGATGACCCGAGATATACGACTCATATTTCTCTCTGATCAATGGCTACGCTTATTTCGGCATTTCGTGTTTTGAGACTTCGCATCTTGCAGAGTTGTCCACTCCTCTTCTCGATCACTGAAATCGTGAAATCTTCCCCACTACAGATCAACGGCTCTAGGCCTTCGGAGATCTGACAGCTCCGATCTTTTCGAGGTTCCGTCGGTCGAGAGTCCCACACTATTGAAACTTGTACTCTTGGTTGCCAAAATGCCAAAATGTCTTGGCATTCGTTCCTTTGGGGTTTTGCGATTCAGGGAATCGTGATGAAAGAGTCTCGCTCCTCTATCTTTTGAATTCTCGTTTACCGAAATACTGAAATGCCTTGGCGCTCGTTCTTTTGAGATTTATTGATTCAAGGAATCACGATGCAAGGATCCCGCTACTCTGTCCTTCAGACCCCTGGTTACCGTAATACCGAAATGCCGAAATGTTTTGGATCTCAGCCAACCCTCGCTGCTAACCTCCTCGCAGCTCTACCTTATCCAACGACTGGTGGGGTTTCAACGTTTCTCCTCAAGGACTCTTTACCATCCATTCATATCTTTGGGATATCCCCTCCTGGATATACATAGCATTAAATCTTGCACTTCTCCCTCAAATCGGACGGTCTGCGGGATCTTTCACCATGATCCAACGCTCGACGACGTTCTTCCTCCTGAGATTTAACTCACTTCAGACTTAGAAGATTTTCTAAGTCTTCAAAAACTCAATCTTCGTTCCTTCCAAGGAATGATTTCCTGGATCTTGATAACACTTTTCAAAGCATTATCCCTCCTAAGCTTTGTCTGGTTCAGACTTCGATTTCCCACACACTCCTTGAAATTTGAGGGATTTGGATAACTCAGATCCACGGTACTTCTCACAGACAAATTCCTCTTGATCTCCTTACGTTCCTCTCTGGCTCGATGCACACCTTCCAGAGCTTCCAATGAAGAGAAACAATTGAAACTGGAAAAACTTACCATTCCATCCCCTTGTTCATGTAAACAGAAAAGACAGGAAAATGCACCTAGTCCACACACCATACATTTGGATCAATTTTCCATTCTGTTATATTCACAAGTGCCTAATGGCTATAGAATACATCCAAATTTACAGTAACTCAAAAACACTTATATCTCCTACTAACTCACAGTTCTCTCTTACGGCTAATTTCTCTTTGTATTCCAACTCTCCTCTAACTGGGTGCGTAAAATTCTACATAACTCAAAAATGTTTCTAGGGTTTCCCCTGGCTACTTGCCTACTATAAAATTCATCCTACACTATCTTAGTTCAGTCGCATTCCAGATCCGAAGTGGAAACTCCTTCTCTGTTTACAATTTTCAAAATGTGCCTCAAAGGGTAAAATTCGGCACCGGTTCAAGCGTGCCTCAAAAGGTGAATTCCACGTTGAGTGCAGGTGGATTTTGAAATCGGCTGCAACTGTCAACGTTGAATTTCTGGAAGAACTTACACGTGTTGAGTGGTCCTACCTCTGTGCGCTTACCAATGATGCTCTTGCATCAACTTGACTTGATCTTGTTTGCTTTCGAATTCACAGGTTTGTAATTAAAAAAAAATAAACTCTGTGTATAAGTTCTCGCAACAAAAATAACGATTTACAATTTATAAAGACTTGCAGAAATACATCAATTTATATGGGCAGATTTCACCTAGGATTATCAAATACATACTAGTTTTAATAATCGCACTACAACTGTGACTAAATCATTCAACAGAAGATGGGAAATAATTCGATTCAATTTTAATAAATACATC
The DNA here is from genome assembly GCA_009831015.1 of Picea engelmannii. NCBI lineage: Eukaryota > Viridiplantae > Streptophyta > Pinopsida > Pinales > Pinaceae > Picea > Picea engelmannii. The sequence continues at coordinate 10,410 of ML794753.1, read as the reverse complement.
ACATTAGATATAAGGTCAATCATGCAGAGAGGGATAGGAGACATATCTAAACTAGTGAGTGGGAAGGAAAAGGGAATAGCCACGTTCCTCCCAACCGTAGAATAGGGTAATCAAAATCACTTGGCCCAATTCACCCCCTAGCCTGACCATGAACCCATGAGGGCGAACTTGGAAACTCTTCCTCCACAATGTCCTTCAGTTCCATCCCATTCCTCTTGCCTCACACTCATTTCGTAGTGTTCATAACAACAAAGGAAAAAAAAATCTATAGTCTCTTTTCCATCATACTTGCCAGCGTCCTGTCTCCTCCCATATGCATAAAGTTTGAAAATGAGATACCTAGTTTTGTACAATTTAAATTCCTATAATGACATAGTTTGAAGCATTTTTATTTGTCCATTTTTGAAAGCTGAGTATGGAGGTTTAAGAGCTTTGAGCCTTGAAGGCCACTTTGGGCCCTGAGGCATGTGTGCTCTCATTGAAAGAAGATTTTGGGGCTGTGTGTCCAATTTAGAGGGTTTCAGTGCAGCAGGTTGTAGGACTAATAGAAGAAGTCATGCTATCAAAGAGACTTTTGAGGTTGGATGTTTAAACGTACTAATCTGCAGGAGACAACAAATCTATAATGCCAATCTTTTCGCCATGCACAAAAGTTAGCTGACAAAAACGGGGAGTAACTTTACTTTTCATGGTTAAGAATGGATTGATAATAATATCATCAAATGAGTTAATTTCAACACTTTGATTTTTCTTAACCTGTTTTATTTGGTACGATTTTTTTTTTGCGTAAGAATCATGAAGGAAATGGCCATTTCTTCTTGAACCCACTTATGTTTTCTTTCTGCCAAGTTTTTTTTTTCCGCAGGTTATAGGTTAATCAAGTGATCAATAAGGAGATTACATTGTGACGACAATTGGTCTTCCAAACACTAATTTCATGAGAAATTCTAAAGAACAAGTCCATGAATATAAATGAAATTTCCAGAAAATTATGAATTTTTGCAACTTCCTGTAATAGTTTAATTGTTTGACATGTTGCATGACAGATTAGCAAAATTGGAAGAGCTTGGTTTGTTCCTAAATGTACAAGGATGGTGAAAAACCTATCCACACTTGAATTCGACATCTCTAAGTGGCTGGTCAAAGACTACTCAAACTCAACTATTTTTTTCCGGAGCAGATTTGCTATGTTTGAGAATTTGCATTCCATTACTATATTTGAAAGTTTGTATGCCATAATTCATTTCTTTCCAGCAAGAGTCATTATCCATTTCCCATTACACTTCACTTCATACATCACATTCTCTTCAATCCTAACTCACCCATAAAACCAATGAGGCTCATCTACAAGTTTTTTTGGCCCCTTTACATATTCATTGTCAGTTTCCTTTTTTTTCCTACACTTGCAAATAAACCCTTCCTTCCACCATTGA
>ML794752.1:469276-485643 GCA_009831015.1 Picea engelmannii | reverse complement strand
CCTCCTTCTAGGAGAACCCTCTAGCCCTGAGTCTCACCTTGTATCTATCAATGCTTAAGTATTTTTCAAAATTTCTCACATACATTGTTATTCATCATAACTTCCTTCCATTCCTTCTTCTTGACTCCTTCTCGTGGGTTCAAACTGGTTCAATCAGTTGTTTTGAATTTTCTTTCTTTCTTGGAATATTCATGTTCTTCCCCATGTTTCTCTTCAATGTTGGAGTCCATGGAATATTCTATAGATTACATGCCCTTCTTTCCTGAAGGCTCCAAATTTTTCCTTCCACCGTAGGAACATAAATGTAGATGGAAAACCAAGGATATTTAAGGCTTCTTTTCGAAGAAGAATTCTTCTAGAGTCATGTTGAACACATGTTGCTTATCATGGCGGCTACTTGTAATGAAGAACATGGAAAGACACTTCATAGTATTCATGGATTATTTAGTGGATCATATCATTGGGGATTCCTCCTTCAGGCATGACTCCCTGGATTATCTCCCTCCTAATCCCTGAAATCCCTGATAGTATTCATGGATTAGAATGGGACTCCCGACTTCCTTCGAGTCTGACTCCTTTAAGTCTCTTTAAGTTTGTTTCTATATGTTCTGATTTCTTCCCATGTGGATATTTTTTCAACCTTATAAAATTATTTTATGATAGCTTCTGTAAGGATTGTTCATCACAAGGGTACCTAGAACTTGAAGCCTCAATTTCTATGGAGGGTGCACTTGTTCTTATGAATGCACTGAATCCAAGATTATAGCTTGGAAAATATCTCTATTACTTTCCGTGCAAACAAACTCATGTTTTTCTAGATGATATAACTTAGATAGAATATACAAGTGCATACCTTTGAAACCTTGTAGCATCATTCAACTTGTCTTCCAATCTGAAACTAGATACTATCTTGAAAAGAAGAGATTAGAAATTCAATCAGAAGATTCAATGGTTAGAACAAGCTAGAAACTCTAAAATTTAAACTTTGACCACACAATCAATTTGACCAGAAGTCAACCTTTAACTTTGAATTTGACGAGTCAACCATTGACTTTTACATTGACCAAAAATTTAAACCTGGCATTTTTTCTAGATGAGATTACCAAGAGGTGAGCTAGGCTAGGGCGCACTAGGGTGTCAATGAATTGGGTCAAAAGTTTCATCATAAGTTCCCAAACACAAGGGTTAGGGTTTGTGGCAGCTGCATAATCAGAAAACCTAGTTGCAACTATAACTAGTGCCACACCGAGCTTAACAAATAACTTCCCAATCTATATTCTAGTGGTTAGACTGTCTGAATATAGTGTGGGCCCATAACCTATTAGAAATAAAGATATGTGATCATTTTTCCATAGACAATATAGAAATATTGTCACCCAACCATAGACTGAAGCCACCCCCGAGCACCTTTAACCTTTACAGATAGAATAATTCTGGAGGCAAACCTTAAAACCAATAGCCAACCAAGATAGCGTATCTCTCCCCAAGGCTAGTGTACCAAGAAAAGAATCCAAACCATAAACAAGTAGAAAGTTGAACCATAACCAAGTAGAAAGTCCAACCATAACCAAAAATCAAAATCCTAGTTGCAGTAGTTGCATCTACACTCCCTCTTCAAAATTGCGCACCACTAGTTTTATGTAGTTGTGAGAGTGTGAAAGACAAATGAGCTCTAGTGCCCTCTTATTTATAGTGTTCGTTATCACATGTCCAGGTCGACTTCTTATTTTAGAGGTTAACATTTAAATATTAATTCTCTTATTGATCCAACATGTTTTCTAGGGTTTCTACACATTTGTTTAGGGTTTCTCTTTCTTCCCAAAATATTCTAGTCTCGTCAAAGGTTACATGTAGAGGTTAATACCTCACGTAGCTACCATAATATCAACACTTTTATGGAAAGTTGATCCAGATCCCTAGCTTTAGTTTTCTTTTGTTGTCAGATTCTTTTTGTATGGTTCACATCAAAGACTTCTAAATTTGACTTTGGTCCCCACCCTCATAGGGGTTTGTAAAGATAATTTTTTCTTTGTATCTCATAATGAAATCAATATAAAGAAATCAGATGGATATCTTTACTTTCTTTACTTCACAAAGTTACATATAATAAATAAAACCATCCTTGGTCTCTTGTATATATTGCTTGTGGATCAAGTGATTGTTTTAATTTTAAGGCTATAAACCCCGAGTAACATTCCCAACTATCTTGTTTTAGCCTAGCAGAATCCGAAAATGTGTGAGTGAGTTTCTTCATGCCTTTTTCCTCAACACCAATACCATTTAAGAAAAATGAAACTGAAATGATGCAAAATTATGTAGATGTCAGAATTGGGAATTATGTTGTTTTCAGTACAGAACAACTAATACCTAAGAAAAATGAAGAAAATTATTTCCAAGGTTTTTGGAAAATGTCATTTGACGGTTCTTTTTCCAAGTTTGTAATTGGAGTTGGTATTGTTTTAAAAAGTCCCCAATATAGTATTTACCCACTTGCAATCATATTAGAGTTCTTTTGTACCAACAATAAAACATAATATGAAGCATTGATCGAAGGAATGATCCTTATCCTTCAAATGCAAGTCAAAAATCTGGTGGTGACTAGTGATTCAAAATTGGTTATCAATCATATCAACAAAAAATACATAATCAAGAAATAAATATTGAAACATTATGTGAGGAGAGTGTGTGAAATCATAGATTCATTTAATTCCTTTAATATTTATTTTTTTCCTCAAGAAAAGAATAAAAAATTGATTGATTGGTAGTAGTTGCATCTCTCTTCAATTCATATTCTCAAAATCAAAGTACTTTTCATGTCAAGACAATGTTTCATCCTTCAATACCTGATAATCAAGAGAATTGGAAAATTTTTGAAAATGATGAGCACATTGCAATCTTCCTCACAGAACACGACTCAACGTTATCAGGTGATTCATAAGAAAGCCAATATTGTCAAAATTAAATCATGATCAAAGTATTGTACTCTCTCCTAAGAATTATGTCATTTTGGAATCAATTTTTACAAGAGATGATAAAACAAAGATCTTGGATACAAAATACAAACCATCTATTAGGAAGGTTCAAGAGACACAAAAAATCAATATCAGTACACATGATTATCCAAAATATATAAATCTTGGTACTAGTTGTTGGGACTAATTTACTTGCATAAATTAGGAAATTAAATTATCAATCCAAGAGTCTATAAACTTGTGAGATGTCACACACTATATGTGAAGGCTAACAATTTCCTTAAAAAATAAATTTTTTCTTTACTTAAACTATTGCAATGTAAAGAAATTTTTTACTAAATCAATCCAACAAGAAAGTAACTAATCTTATCAACCTAGACTACTTGAGCCTACACTAGAAAAATAAAAGGTTGTGAGGTGTAGTATGCCTGTTGTGAAGGCCCTCACAATAATTATCCATTCACTGACGTAGGTTTTTGGTTGAATAAGAAGTTTTAATCACTCCAAACTATTGCAATGTAAAGAAAAATTCTAATTAATCAATCCAACAAGAAAGTAACTAATCTTCCCAACCTAGACTACAAAATCTTACATATGCAGAATATAAGGTTGTGAGATGAAATATTCCTTGAGAAAGGCCCACACAATAGTTCTCTTTTCACTTATGTAGGTTATTGGTTGAGGAAGAAATTCTATGTACACATGAATATAAAATTAGTTTAAGGAAAGTAAACATAATTGATTCAAGTTTAAATTGGTTGATTAAGCATGCATTAGGGTCCCTACTGGTAGAAAATATGGTTGTAGAGCCTTTGTCTCACTCCCTTAGGTGGCTCAAGGAATTGCAACAATACTCTGTTAGACTCAATCATTTACTTAACCATGCAATACTAAACTTGTCTCTTGAAAGCAATAATTATTCTATGGAAAGAAAACTTAATTTGTTCATGAATAACTCTAAAGCTATGGTAAATAGTAAAACAATAAGACTAATAATTTAAAAAAAGAAGTTATGGACAAGTATGGACAAGTAAAAGAATGAAATTGCAAATAATAAAACAATAAGACTAATAATTTAAAACAACACATTATGGACAAGTATGGACAAGTAAAAGAATGAAATTGAAATTATGTACAAGAAGGCTAAATATCAAGAAAGTAAAGGGTTGTTTGCATGAGTATGAAAATAAAACATACAAAAATATATGCCAACATCTACAGATATGAACACCAAATAAAATAAATGTACAAGATGAGACTATGGGGGCCGTCCACTCCTTGGATTGTACATTAGAAGCTACCAGTCAATGGAAAATCACAAAGGCTACATGTATTGATGAAATGGAAGCTAAAATCAGAGCTCCAAGACTGAATCTTTTGAATACCAAACTCACAAAATAATTCTCAAGAGTTTTGATTTGAAAAAAGGGATACCTATCAAGTTTGATTTTCCTTGCTTTATACACAAAATATGAAACTAATTTCAAAAAATATTCTTTGTTTCCAACCATAAGTTATTATGAGATTTCATTTCGATTAATTTGACCTCATCCCAAGCTCATATTATGGAAGACATCAGGGGAAATCAAATATGGGTGGATTTAGTGGATTGTTCTACGTTTTTCCCTTGAAATTGCCTGCGTTGACTAGACCCTTCTACATGGGTTTCTACTAAACCAAGGGGTATTTCACCATCTTGGGATCATGGGAGAAAAAAGCCATGTCTCCATTTTTTCCCAGCTGGCCTGCAAGTATGAAAACAAATTAACATTTACGAGATTTTCTAATGCCTAGTAAAAATATGGTAAATTGATTTTACAGTGCAACAATTTCATGATTTAAAAAAAAAATAAAAAAAAATAACAAAATACCTTTGGGAACATTTTATTGGCAAAAATATGTTTAAAAGGTGAAAAAAGTGATACAAAATGTTTTTTCTAAGGCTGAGATATGGTTTTTAATTATAGAAAAATTTATCCAAAACAAATCATTGACATCTCTCCCAAACTTAAGATGGAGCATGCCCTCAGGCTTCAAAACCATGCCACTATCCCATGCTCAAAACTATCATTGTCAGAGTGCTTTTTTTGTCTGCAAAATGAAATCCACATTATCCCTCGGTGTTGATTGTGATGTATGTCCCTCTTGATTTGGTTTGTTCATGAGTATGTTTACCATGAGGCTCATGTTTTTAGCTTTGAGTTCCTTCTTTTTCTGATACTAAACGTAAGCATTTTTGGAAACCATTACATTTTCTTCCCGAAGCTTCTCATTCTCCTCCACCAAGGTCAAACTATGCCTTGTGAGTAATTCATTTTGTGTCTTTATATACCTCTCTAGAACTTGCATCTCTTCAATAATCTTTCTCATTTTTTTTCTTTTTCTTTTTTCTTTTTCTCCAAGGTTTCTTCACTAGTAGCCATGGGAGCTTTACCCATATCCTTTTGAGGTATATTCTTTATAATTTCTTCAATTTCATCCTCGGTGGAGACATATTATTCCTCTTCATCCATGATCATAACTCTTCTAGTACCTTGGTCTTCTTTGTTGTTGATGGTTGTGGCTCTTCTTTATTTTTATCCTCCAAAGATTGTATGTAATCATAGAGTAATTGTTGATCTTCATCAATTTCCAAGGTACTTGAGCAAAATTTAGTTCTTGGCATCTTTGTTATGATGACAATTGTTTTTATTAACTAATCTTATGGGACTGTACGAGACTGTGTTAGTTAACAGTTACATTTAGTTTCTATTTAGTTTATTTTTCTATTATTTAGTTACTGAACCGTCTCACTTATTTTCAACTATTTGTATGCTTTAAACATGAATGATAATTACTACGATGGATTTTATTCATGAGCCTATGTACAGTTCTATCAGAGCCACATTTTTTTAAACTCCATGCTATTTTTTCAGGATCCTCTGCCGCATGGACATTTATTTCCTGCCACTGATCTGGAAATTTCTCCCTCTGCCGCCAGGACATTTATTTCCTACCACTGATCTAGAAATTTCTCCCTCTGCGGCTGGGACATTTATTTCCTGCCGCCGATCTAGAAATTTCTCTCTAGTTTTAAAACTCCCCACTTTCTTTCTTTATAAATTTTTTGCCCTTGCCGTTGGTTTCAGAAAGGTCTCTGTGATTGAAAGAAGATACCAGGATCCGTTGTGAGCAGTCTACAGAGTCATTGTTCAGAAACCAAGGTCAAATGAAAGAATGAAAATGACCCAGAGAAACCTACAAATGCCATACAACTTACAATTTGGAAGAGTAAAGATAAAAAGTCACATGCTTTAATTTCTGCCTCAGTCACTGAAGAGGTAAGTAGACATATTCTTTCTAGAACCACAAAATTTAAATCATTACAGAAATTAAAATATCTTTATGACTCACATTCATAGATGGAGATTATACAATTGTTGATGAAGTTGTTCAATGTGGAACTGAAAGATAATAATCCCATGAAGTTAGCTTCCGAAATTAAAGCTCTTTTTCATGATATTGACTCAACTGGTGTCAAAGTTGATTTACAACTCACTGCATTTATTAAATCCATATATCCTACCTATTCACACTAATTAGAGTCTCTTCAAGCTAGTGGATAGATGAAAGCCATGACTTTTGATACTCTTGTAGACAAAATTGCTGAAAGAGAGAAAGATTTTGGGAAGAAGGAATCTTTTTACACTTCCACTTACACTTTGTGTCTTGCACAAAAAGAGCATAAACCTATAGGAGAGTCTGCTAGATTTGACAATAGTAACAAAGGTCATGGTAGGAGACTATTTGGAGGCAGGGGGGGTCATTGTTATCAAGGAGACATACAACAAGATGATAAACAACAAAAAAAAAATTAGAATGATAAACAATCTCTTAAGTGATATAGGTGTGGTAAAATGGGTCATACCTCTTCTCATTGTCACACTCCTTGGGAAAGGATTAGTGAGAAGAAAGAGAAACAAACTCCAGACAAATGAAAACCACATGAATCTTCCCACTATATTGTTGCACATTGTAGTCTTCGTATCAATGAAGTTTTTAGCACTTATTTTGCTTCTTGGGAAGACACTTGGATTTTAGATACTGGAGCCACTTTCCATATGACCTTCATAAGATATTTTTTGAGACATTCATTAATCAAATTGATGGAATAGTTTATTTTGTTGATAAGTCTCAGTTAAAGCCTTCAGGAATTGGATCTATTTGGCTTCGCTTACCAGGACTTGCCGATTATATTTTGCATGATGTTATTTACATTCCTCAATTAAAAAGAAATATGATGTCTCTCATACATATCATACAACATTGAAGGACATTCTATACATATGTTTGATGGTATAATTGAAATAAGAAAAGAATATGATCAGGTGATTGTTATGACCGGTGTTGAAGAAGACAAACTTTTAAAACTTAAAGGGACATCCTCTTTTCAATCTAATTCAACTCTTTTGGCTCATCATAGTGATACTTTGTCTTCCATCTTGTTGTGGAATGCTCGTTTTGGTCATATTAATTATGGTAGTATCCAGATTATGAAACGACAAGGTATTCAAGGGATTCCTACTATTCCAAGAAAGATTTCTCCATGTAATGCTTGTATTCTAGGCAAGCATTGTAAACAACCTTTTTATGGATCTACTTCCTGATCTTCCAGGAAATTAGGTCTAATACATTCTGATTTATGTGGGCCCATGCTTTTTCAACCTATAAATGGTAATAAATATCTGTCGACTTTTATTGATGACTACAACAGGATCTGTTGGGTTTATTTGTTGAAAGAGAAATCTTAGGTTTTTGCAAATTTTAATAATTTTCATTTATGGATTACAAATGAAACTCAAATTAATATTGGCACTCTTGATGCAGCCCCACTACTCCCCCGTAGGGCCGCGTGACCTCCTGGTCAATGGATATTCACTTATTTTGTTGAAAGACTCTTTGGAACCTTAATGCCCCCACCCCCACCCCCCATATATAAACACAGCCCCCCTTGGCTTCCTGGTGTAGGTTTGACAACAACCCACGAACTTTCCTTTTTCTCTACTACGAAAACTCAGAGTGTCGACGTTAGCTCCTTTTCAGATAAACCCTTTCTTGATGTGACCTTGGGCTATGACCACGCGATTGTGGGCACATCCCCAAGCGGTTTGGAGTCAAACTGCTTTTGAGCCCACAATGCTCCTACAACTTCCACGTGTCCCTTTGATGGAACCACGATTTGAATTGTGGCCTGCCCTCAATATCTTAAACTCCTCACAATTTTTGTCCCCGCAATACTATGGGATCGTCGATCTCATGATCTTTACAATAACGCCTAAATCAACGATCAGATCTGTGCCCTTCGAATATACTAACCATATATTCTTCCTCTGAATCAATGGTCTAGATCTCTTCACAATTTCGAACTTCGGGAATTCAAAATATCAAACCCAACTTCCTTATGTATGTCAATCCTTCGGAACTAGCAATCTACGGACACCTGTCCTCCCAATCAATGACCATGCCTTCACTTTAGGTGTTTGACCGTTAAACTCATATCAATGGTCATGTGACCCTCTTCTCGATCGATGGTCGAGATCTCCTCCAGGTCTTCGGACTTCTGAGATCTCAAATCTCAAACTTTTCCTTTTTCCAAATGCTTTTATCCTAAGGCTGTGATCCCCTGACGTGTGTCCTCCCGATCCAATGATCGAGGATTACTTTAGGAATTTACTTGAAATGCATGGATCTATGCCACGTCCCTATTAGATCCGACGAATTCAAATCACTTCGGGAATTTACCTGGAGTTCACGGATTCGCGTCACGTCTCCCTTAGATCTCACAGTCCATATCTTACTTTGGGTCTTCGAATCTTCACACTCTGACGATTTCAGTTCTCAAAATGAAAAACCCACTTCAATTTCCCTAGAGCTCGAGATTTTCTTCCAAATGTCTCCTCACACATCGACAACTCTTGTCTCTTCAGGTATTCGGGCTTCAGATGTTTCAATGCTTCAACCTCCACCTTCCTCTGGATCTTTCGACTTATCGACACATATCCTTCTGGATCAACGATCCATATTTTCTCTGGCCCTTCGTCTCTCCGTACTTTAGGTGTTTCAAGTTTCAAACTTGCTTCCTCCTAGAATTCACAGTATTTGATGGTCCAAATCCTTTCTGACGATCTGACGCTTGATCGTTGCCCCAAAAAATTTGATGGCTCATATCTTCTCCTGTGATTGGACGACTGAGATCCTACTTTGGGTTTTTGTCTCTTTGGGTTTCAGACACTTCGAGTCTCAAACCTTAATAGGTTCTCCCTCCTATGTATGCAAGGTGTTAAGGTGTGTGCACCTTCCACAAATCATATGGTTGTTGATCCTTTGTTGCGCGATCTAACGACCACTGTCGCTCTTCTCTCCTGAGCTTCTAATCTTCTACCGACTTAGAATATTTATCAGTCTCCAAAGGTTTCGAACCTTTTCTCCTCCTATGAGTCCAAATTTGGGATCTCATCAACACTTGTGAAAAGTGTTATCCCTCCTGAGATTTGTCCTTAAAGGATTTCAACTTCCCACGCACACCTTGCGTTCTCGGGATTTCAATAACTCAGATCGAAGGATTTCTTGAAAATAAATTCTTCTCACCCACCTGGCATTCCTTTGTTCTGGTTCTTCGAATCTTGGTCACTTCTCGACATTGTGCACACCTTGCACCTGTTCTAAGTTTTTGTTTTCCTCTATGAACTTCTCTGAGCCACTTCGAGACTTAGTCGACGCACTCCTTGTGTTCGAGATGCACACCTTGCATACGAGTGTCAGAAGAGAAACAATTGAAACTCATCTAGTTTTGTCATGAACTCATACAGTCAATCTCTTGAACAATCATACATGAATGAAAATGAAAATAATCACACACACATAATATCACATTCATTCATTCATATATCAAATGAACACAATTCAATATTCGGGACAATCCTGTCTGTTCTATTCATTCATGAAAACAAATTACATAGTGTTTCTTCTACTCTACTCTATTCTACTGATCTCTCTGATCTCTTACAATACTCATACATTCTAATTTATTACATGCAACAATAAACTATCTAAGAACCAGCTCCACGAGCTCTCTCGTCCTATCTACAATCTATCCTATCAAACTCAAAGTTGTTACCTACTTTGTCCTATTACAATAACTAACAGTTATTTCCATATAGAGTCAACACTCCATATCTGCAATCTCTTACAGTCCTTCACGACTTTAGAAACAAGTTACAATTTTAAAATGTTGTTTACAAAATATCCCAACAACCGATTTATCTCTGAAATAAATGTTTGATTTGAAACTCGGTCCTGCTGAGATGTCATTTTTTCGCCTCCACGCATGCGTTGTTGACTTGGAAGGCGATGTTCCTGCATCATACTGCTCTGGTTAAGTTTTTTCATGGATTCCTGTCCATGAGCTCCTGCATTGTTTTTCCATGCTTCAAAATATCAGGTTTTGTAATCCAACTGACATCTTCCATTGGATGATCTTTCCACTTCACTAAGTATTCATGATATGTCTTCCTCCTAGTTTTCCTTCCATCTATTTGTTCAATGATTTTATCCATATGATGTTTTTCTACTGTGGGAAATTGTTCATCCCACTGAATTTATTTCTGATCATCTGATTCTCCTGCCTCATCTCTCATGTAAAGATACATGTCTGCAACATTGAATATCGACAATATCCCAACATTGTTTGGAAACTCAATTTCATAAGCATTGGCTGCGAATTTTCTGAGAATCCTGCATGGTCCTATATTCTTCATATTCAATTTGTTATACATTCCCCTTGGAAACATTTATTTTCTCAAATGAGCTAAAACTTCATCTCCAACTTCGAATTGAACTTCTCTCCTCTTTAGATCAACTCTGCTCTTGTATTTCTGGTTGTTGTTCTGTAGCTACTCTCTGATGTCATGGAGTTTCTGCATTTCTGCTGCAAAATCCTCTACTCAATCACTTCTGAACTCATCTTGATTCAGATCTCTCAACTTTGTAATCCCTCTTGGCTGTATACCATACACAATTTCAAATGGACTTTTTCCTATGCTCCTATTCACTAAATTGTTGAATACAAATTCTGCTTGTGCCAGAATCTGATCCCATTGTCGACCTTGCTCAGTGACTAAACTTCTTAACAAGTTTCCAAGACTCCTGTTTACTACTTCATTCTATCCATATTTCTAAGGGTGATATGTTGCACTAAAGGACAAGTTCATCCCCAGCATCTTCCATAGAGTCCTCCAAAAGTGTCCTACAAATTTGGTGTACCTGTCTGAGACTATGCTCCTCGACAATCCATGTAGTCTCACCACGTCTCTAAAAAACAAATTAGCTATGTGTGTAGTATTGGTTGTCTTTTGTCATGGTATGAAATGTGTCATTTTTGAAAATCTGTCCACCACAACAAATACATAATCGCTCCCTCTTTTAGTTCTAGGCAATTCCAAAACAAAATTCATATTGATTGCATCCCACGACCTTTCTGGAATTGGTAATGGCTGATAAAAACCAATGTTCTATTATATTCCTTTTTCATATTGACAAATTCTTCATTTGTTCACAAAATTTTCACCTCTAATCTCATGCTCGGCCAATAGTACGAATTTCTTAGCTGTGAAAATGTCTTATCGTGACCAAAATGTCCAGATAAACCTTCGTTGTGTTTCTCCTTCAACAAATTATCTCTCATTGAGAATTTCGGTATGCACAATAGGATTCCCTTGAATAATAATCCATCCTGGATCAAATATTCAGTCCATGGGCTTATGTATCCGAATAAAGGATTCTTGCATGCCTCATAAGACTCCTTAAAATCTGCATCTTCTTTATACATCTCTTTGAGGTGTTCAAACCCCAAGGTTTCCACTTGGAATTCTTGTACAATCAAACTCCTCCTGTTCAAAGCATCAACAACTTTGTTAGTAGTTCCACCAATGTGCTTAATAACAAAAGTAAATTTTTTCATAAATTCTACCCATTTTGCATGTTTCTGGTTCAACTTTTCTTGCCTAGTAATAAATTGCAAATCTTGATTATCACTGTACAAGACAGATTCTTTGGGAATTAGATCATGTCTCCACTTCTTCAAAGCTTGAATCACTGCATAGAATTCTTTGTCATATGTGGAATAATTCTTCTTGGCATCATTCAGTTTCTCACTGAAATAAGCAACTGGCCTATTATCCTGACTCAAGACTGCTCCAATAGCTAATCCACTTGAATCACATCTCACTTGAAATGTTTTTCCAAAATATGGCAAGACCATAATTGGTTGTTCTGTGATCTTCTCCTTCAACACTTTGAAACCTTTTTCAGCTTCCTCTGTCCAACTGAAGGACTTGTGTTTCTTCTTCACAGTGTCTAGCATGGGTGCACATATACCACTCAAATTTATGATAAAATTTCTATAAAATCTTTCTAACCCATGAAAACTTCTTGCCTCAAATATGTTGCTAGGCGATGGCCATTCTTTGATTGCTCTCACCTTTTCCAGATCCATCTTCAATTCATTTGAATAGATCACAAAACCCAAATATATGAGTTCCTTCTTCATAAAAGAAATTTTCTTCAGATTTATCAACAACTTCTCTTGCTTCAACTTTTTCATCACTGATGTCAAATGTCTTAAGTGTTCTCCCTTCATCTTACTGAAGATTAGTATGTCATCTAGATATACTATGAAAAACTTGCCTATGAAGTCTTTCAACACTTCATTCATTAACCTCATAAATGTTCTTGGTGCATTTTTCAACCCAAATGACATGACCAACCATTCAAACAATCCTTCATTTGTCTTGAATGTTGCTTTCCATTCATATCCCTCTCTCATCCTTATTTGATGATATCCACTTTTCAAGTCTATCTTGGAAAAATAGCTCACTCCACTCAAACGTTACATCAAATCATCCATCCTCGGTAAAGGGAATCTGTACCTAATGGTTATCTTGTTGATGGCTCGGGAATCTATACACATCCTCCATCCCCCATGTTTCTTTGGACTTAGCATAGTCATTAATGCGCATGGGCTTAATATTTCCCTGAATAAACCTTTATCCAACAACTCCTGGACTTGATTTTTGACCTCCTCATTCTCTCTAGGTTTCAACCTATAAGATGATTTGTTTGGTAAACTAGCTCATGAAATAAGGTCAATATGATGGCTTATACTCCTAATGGGTGGAAATGAGTGTGGTAACTCATCCACTACTATATCAACAAAGTTTTCTAATAGTTCCTGTATTTCTATAGAAAAACATTCCACATAATTATTTGTAAGGATAACTCTAGGCTTCCTCACAACAACAAACTATATTTCCTTTTCCTTCTTGACCTCTTTCAAGAGTTCCTTCCCACTCATGTGAAGTATGCTTTAACTAGCTTCTCTCTTTTGCTCTTTGTCTTCTATGGGTAACAATATATGTGTCCTACCATTCTTTTCTAGGGTATAAGTATTATTTCTCCCACCATGAATAAATTTTTGGTCATACTGCCACGGTCTTCCCAATAAAATATGACAGACATCCATAGGAATTACATCACATAATATTTCATCCCTATAACCTCCTATTTTAATTTCAACCTGGCATTGTTGACTTACCATTACTTGATGTCCTTTCTACAACCATGATACCTTGTATGGGTTTGGATGTGTAGTTGTCTTCAGCTCCATCTTCTCCACCATCTCTATGGATACTAAATTTCCAGTGCTCCCATTGTCTATGATCAACTTGCAAACTCTGTCTTTCGCCTTGCAAGAAATTATGAACAGACTTGTTCGTTGGACTGGTTCCTCTGGTTCCTTTTCTGGTTTAAGAAGAATTTTCCTCATCATGAGGTTCCTTCTCCTTCTGTTGCTTCTGCTTCCACATGTTTTTGTGCTTCAGCAACGTGTGCTTCACCTCCTCCTTTGTTCTTTCTCTCAGGACATTCCCAAGACTTGTGCCCTTGCTTTCCACAGGTATAGCATCTAACTACGCCTCCTCTCGTTCTTTGTCTTCCTCTTCCTTTGGAGAAAGAGATTCTTCCTCCATGCTTTCCTTCTGTAGAACTTCCACCTTTCTCATGGTGACTATGTTGTTTTTCATCTTCATGCTTCGGCTTCTAGAACTTCTCTCTGGTAGTTCCCTTACCTCTTCTTGATTTTCCTCCTCTTCTTCGTTGGCTTTGCTTCCTGGCAAATTTTTCTTCACCT
Organism: Picea engelmannii; assembly: GCA_009831015.1. Classification (NCBI taxonomy): domain Eukaryota; kingdom Viridiplantae; phylum Streptophyta; class Pinopsida; order Pinales; family Pinaceae; genus Picea; species Picea engelmannii. The sequence continues at coordinate 471,447 of ML794752.1, read as the reverse complement.
TTAAAGTCTTCTTGATAAGCATCCTCGACTGTACTAATCGACATCATGATGATCTCTTATTGTATTTCGTATATCATTCCATTGATATATCTAGCTATTTTCTCATCTTAATTCTCTTTCTATCCAGCCCTGATGTTCAGTCTGTAAAATTCTTCAGTGTACTCCTTCACTGATAAACCTTTCTGTCTCAAGTTCTGCAATCTTCTGTAAAGATTAATTTGGTAATCCTTCAGGATAAATTTGGCTTTCAGCTTGGCTACCATCTTATCCCAGTTTTTAATTTTATGCTTACCATTGCTTGTGAATTCGGCTTGTAGTTCATCCCACCATAGCGTTGCATGATCTTTCAGTCTTGTCACTGCATGCTTCACCATCTTATCTTCTTCGATAGCTTCGTAATCAAAGTATTTTTCCATAGCACGTACCCAATCTAACAATTCTTCAACTTCTAAATTTCCTTCATACATCGGTACCTCTATTCTCGCTCTGGCTCCTATTTTTGAAACATCTTTTATTAAGTAATCTTGTGCAGAATCCTTTGCTACATTTTATTCGACCTCTATTTCTTCGCTCTCAACTTCACTGATATCTCCAGCATCTGGTGCTCTTCTCTGTGTTGTTTCCATGGTGTCTAGTCTCATTCAGAGTCGCCTCATTTCTTCTTCCTTTTGGGTGGCATGATTTCATCGAGTCAACTACAAACAAAAATTAAAATTTTGATACCACAAATGATATCAACTTACCCCTTTCTCCTTTCGTATGATATCTACAAACAAACTCAATATCATCTCGACCCAGCCTCCCTACTCCCCCGTAGAGATGCGCGACCTCCTGGTCAATGGATCTCTGATTCTTGAGTCAAAAGACTCTTTGGAACCTTAATGGTCCCCCCCCTATATCTAAACACAGGCCCCCTCGGCTTCTTGGTGTAGGTCTGACAACAATCCATGACCTTTCCTTTCGCTCTGCTATGAAAACTCAGAGTGTTGGCGTTAGCTCCTTTTCAGATAAACCCTCTCTTGATGTGACCTTGGGCTATGACCACGTGATTGCGGGCACACCCACAAGCGGTTTGGAGTCAAACTACTTTTGAGCCCGCAATGCTCCTACAAATTCCACGTGTCCCCTTGAAGGAACCATGGTTTGAATTGTGGCCCGCCCTCAATATCTTAAACTCCTCGCAATTTCTGTCCTCGCAATACTACAGGATCGTCGATCTCACAATATTGATGATAACACCTAAATTGACGATTAGATCTGCGCCCTTCGGATCTACTGACCATATCTACTTCCTTTGAATCAATGGTTGATATCTCTTCGCAATTCTCGACTTTGGGAATTCGAAATATCAAACCCAACTTCCTTCCATATGTCAATCCTCCATAACTAGAGATCTATGGACACTTGTCCTCCCAGTGAACGACCCTGCCTTCATTTCGGGTGTTTGACCATTCAATTTGGATCAATGGTCCCGCGACCCTCTTCTTGATTGATTTGAAAATGATAAAGACTTGTATTCTTGAAAATATTTGCAAGTTTTAATTCAAGTGTTATTATGCAAATGTATCAATTTTGCAAACATAACTTTTATAGAAATAGCACATTCAATATGCATATAAACAGCAACAAATAACAGTGAACAAAAAACACATAACACAACAAATGATAAAGGAGTTCACCCCTCTCTTGGGCTACATCTCCTGGTCCATCTTCCAATGGATCTTTTGTATTATTTGTTCAAAGTGATAAAATATGTGCTTTACAATGCTAAAAATTCCAAATAGATGACTCCAATGGCTTCATAACGTCCAAAAACCCCTAGTTGGGCTTTTTCAGCACCTCGTTTGGCCAAAAATTGAAGAAGATAGGCTTCCTGGAAGTTCCCCTTCAAACTTGTTGTCTCTAGATCGCCAAAATGCACCTTTGCCTCCTCAACCTAGCCCCAACGCGCATATTTGTGTTAAAACTTAGCACCGGGTGCAATCGCAAAACGGTGCGAACTGTAGGACGGTTAGGGCACGCCTATCCCCTAACCGCCAAAACCGTGGTCATGTGGGTCATAGGACTGCACGCACATACACAAGGGCTAAAGTTTTAAACACATGGTAATGTGCCAAATGTCAAACGCACAGGGTTTGAATGCGTGCACACACAATAGTGGTTACATGGCA
>ML794752.1:427609-459115 GCA_009831015.1 Picea engelmannii | reverse complement strand
TGAATAATAAACAAATCAAATAATGCCAATATGTTGAAAACTTCATCAAGTAGTGGTGACAAGGTGATGTTATGACATCGATGATATTTATTTATCCAATTAATAATCAATAGTGAATACTAAAAAATCTGCAAGGATTAACATTCCTTTCCACAACAAACATAAGCAGGCATTTTAAGGAAAGGAGTTATGCATGGTTGTTTGTCACTGGCCCAAAACCCATTGAAATCTTGAAGTAATGTGAGTGAGAGAGGTACATAGCTACATGCCCTCCAATACAAGAATTTTCATCTTGCAAAGCACCATCAAAAAAATCCCACTGGACGTTGTCCTGAATTTGTACCTTTGAAATGTGTCTTTCCCTTCTAGCTTCTGTATCTTGAGGAAAGTGTTCAAGGATGCTCAACCCTTGGGATTGCTACTATATCTAGAAGGGTCAGTTTTTCCTTGAATACGACTGCATTTATATGTATCAAAACCCCCTAGATTAGTATGAGGGGCAACACCTTTGTGATATCCTCAAATATTAAAACAATTTATTTCAATGTTATTTTATAGAAATTTGGATTTGAAATTGTGAAGGCATGTCATAATTATTTTTGTGATTGTTGGGCAATAGTTTGACTTTCTGACTTTCCTTTTTTGATGGACACATGTATGAGACATATATTTTAATAATTAAATGTTGGAAAATAGGTGAAACAACCAAGTTAGAAGTAGTTGACTATGGCTCCATGAGTGGGGAACATGTTTGAGTTAACTCATAGATGATTTTTACAAGTATCAGAAGTTGAGTTATGTCACTAGCATCCCCTAAAAATCAGGTATTTGTAAAGCTGCGAATTTTTCAAGGAGGGAAATGGCTGAAAAGTCCTAGGCAATGAAAAATGGAGTATATACAACATATGTGGGAGGTAGGACTCTGCTTAGTATGTTGTGGAGATGGATATTTGTTGTTATGAGTACAAGTGGTGTTTGGAAAATAATTTTTAGAATTGTACAGAAAGACAATGGCTAATGAATGAAGCTCAATTTTCCCTTATGGAGTCATGGTCAAGATAGGGGGTGATCGGGACAAGTAATCTTGGTTGTTATGTATCTACTATTGGGTGAAACATGACAATTCCATTTGTTTTCCAACATCATTGTTACAAATAAATGTTTTCATAGATCTCTTTTCTTTTCTATTAGATATTGAATTGTTTACCTAATAAAATATGATCTATATAATTGTAGTTTATTTTTCAATAAAGTTTATGTATTTTATGTAGCCACAAAATTTGTATATACAACATAATTGAACCTCTATAAATGTATTTTATTATTCATGCAGGGATTAAGGATTGTATGTAGTTATAAAAATTTTTATTTGTGTACGCTACAAGATTGGATATACAACAAAATTTATGTATTTTATGTAGCCACAAAATTTGTATATACAACATAATTGAACCTCTATAAATGTATTTTATTATTCATGCAGGGATTAAGGATTGTATGTAGCTATAATTTTTTTTTTTATTTGTGTACGCTACAAGATTGGATTAGTATAGATGCATGTATGATACATAAGCTAAATGGTCACCTTATGAATCATAGATTCTCAACCTGGAATTATATATTTTAGTTGTAATCCTAAGAAAGGAAAAGATTAAACAATTATGTATTAATATACAAAGCCCCAAAAACCTCTAGGAAATTCCCATATATAGGGGTATATTTTAAATACTATACAACCGGGAAAATAATTAAATATTCATGCAGGGAGGAAGAATGAATACTTTAATAATTCCGTAAGAATGGGAGAATCAAGATTCTCTGTCTTTAATATTGCAGGTACGAATTTATAAAGTAAATTCATGAGAAAATGCAGGCTATAGAATTAAAAACTGTAAGGAATAAATTGTAGATCAACATATACTAACATAATTAAACTACATATATATTTTGGGAAATTGATAACCCTATGTTACTTAGTGGTTTTGTTACCAATATATATTTTCTACCAGATACATTATGGTTGTTTAAATAAGTTTTTTATATCCCCATAAAATTCAGCGAATTATAGAAACTATTATTGTGGAGTCTAAAAATGAAGTTCTTCCTACGTATAAGAGTTGTTATAGTTTCTATGTTCACGATTTTTTTTTCGAAGGTTATAACAAGATGACAAAAGGGAAGAACGATATAGGTTAACTATACATACATTTATATAATTTCAAGTAATCTATAAAAATTACATGCTCTCGTAAACAAGTATGGAAATAGTTTATTTTTCCACACTCGCTAATGTATATACGATACTTGGTAGACAGAACACAAAGAGTGTAGAGTTCGGATCTATAATCTTCGAGAGCTAACAACAATAAAGTTATAGAAATAAACATAAGACAAAATAATCTCTGGGATCTTTTACAAAAATTAGATTAGAGTTCTCTCATCGTAACCTTCCTCAAATTTAGAACCTAAGTACCTTTCGCAAGCGGATTTATCCTGTGGCAGATCCATGGTGATATCATTATACCTGTGATATCATTATACCTGTAAGATCAAGATTTTTCCATTCCTGAGACCAAGTAGAAGTTTTCTCTAGGTCAACAATCTGATTGAGATGGTAAAATCTGTTTCCATTGAGGATATGGATGACATATGCTGGTAAAAGATGAGATCTCACACTTCCTGGCCAAGGATCGGCCCCAATTCTCACCTAAGAACCTCTCCCTATAATCCATGTGAGGTCAACCCCTATGACTGAAAAGGAGAGGAGCAAAGCTTTCCAAATTATGGAACAATTTAAGTATCTTTTAATCAGATTTATCACCGAATCCAAAAGTGGCTCAGGATGGACATATTTTTGATAGACTACATGAGTCCACAAATTTTCCATCTTGATAAGTCTCTAGTTGGATTTGGCCTCAAGAGCCCTTGAAAAAGATAAAATATTCTTTAGCCCCCATCCTCCTAAAGATTTTGGCAATGCAAAAGACTCCCATTTTCCCAAGGGGGCACAAAATTATCTTTTGAACATGCCCAGATGAACTTAAAACAAATCCTTTTCGATTTCTCCAGCACACCCTTTGGAATCCAAGCTAGGGACATCTAGTAGACTGGGATGGCTTCAATGAAGGATTTTTCTAGCACCAACATACTTGCCCTAGATAACCATTTGAAGCTCCATCTTTTCAACCTTTTTTGAAATTTAACAATGAGCCACCTCTAGTCTTATTTCCTGTAGTTGTCATGTTTGAGTTGAAAGCCCAAATATTTTAGGCCCTCTTCCAATGCCTTATTTCAAAAGAGAAAAGGATCATGTATCCTTCTTGTTCCTCCCTGTTCATATTGTGAATTGAGAGAGAATATATTTGGTCATTCATTCTCATGCTAGTATCCTTCCCAAATAGATCCAGGATCTCAATGAGCTTTCTAGCATCATTCCTCATCCCATTACATAAAATTAGTACATCATCTACAAATAAGAGATGATAAATCCTTAAGATGTTGGTGAAAAAAATGCCTTGGAATTCACCATTCAAATTTGTCTCCCCTAAAGCTCTGCTAAGATCTTCAACTACTAACAAGAAAAGTAGGGGAGAAAAAGGACAACCCTGCCTCAAGCCTCTCTGAGCTCCGAAGAAAGGTGAGGTTGATCCATTTATTAGGATTGTGAAAGAGACAAAATATATGCAACACATTGCCCAGTTGATAAAGGGGACTTCAAACTCCAAATGAGTTAAAAACATTCTGATATAGATCCAACTCACTTTGACATATGATTTGGACAGGTCAATATTTAGGATGGTTCCTTTTAAGTTCTCAGTTTTCAAGCTGTGAATTACCTCTTGGGCCACCCCAATGGCCTCATGTATTTTCCTTCCTTACAAAAAACCAAATTGTTCCTTAGAAATATTGTTTGAGAGGATAGCCTTGATTCTCCTTGCAATAATCTTGGACACCCCTTTATAAATGAAATTACACAAGGAGATAGGTTTGAAGTCCTCCATAGATGAGGGATTGTCAATATTTGAAATGGGGGATAAAAAGGTTGAGTTTAAGGGGTCAAACATGTACCCTTTCGATATGGATTTTTCAACTACCTTAAAAATATCATTTCCAATGATATCATAAAGGCCAATGAAGAATTCAATCGGCCAACCATCCAGGCTAGGAATTTTATCTCTCTGGAAACCATGAATTACTTCGTTATGCTCATCTTATGTAAATTCTACCATAAGATATATATTTTCCTCCTCTCCCAAAAACCGAGGGAAGAAGAGGGCCAATCTCACAATTTATGCCATTAAGGCCCTTGGATATTCCCTGAGCAAGGTTTGGAAATAGTCTTTTCCAATATTTTCCATACCATCAAAAGATGTGATGCTTCTACCTTCTGAGTCCCTTAGGCTCCAAATAATATTTCTAATTTTCCTACACTTAGCATAAGCCTGGAAATAAATTTTGTTGTCATCCCCTTTATCCAACCAGATCGACTGACTTTTCAGATGCCATTCTATCTCTCGAGCTTCCAACAACTGTATTTTCCATTTTTCGAAAGTAACCAAACTATCCTTCAATTTATTGCTACTATAACCCCCTCCTTCGAATTCATAAAAGGTTTGAAGATCTGACTCAACTTAAACTAACTCATGGGACTCCTACTTCCTTTTTTCCCTAGACCATACCAGCGTGGCTTGTTTTACCCTTCGAAGGTTTACCTCAAACTGAGCTCCAAAATTGTCCTTTGTGTTAATTTTAGAGAAACTATTAAGTTTCTTTTCAATTTACTAGATAACAATAACATAGGTAGGATCACTGAGAGAAACACAATCACAAGATACACAACATTTATCTTGGGAAACACTCATGGGGCAGAAAACCCAAAAAAACTTCCTTAATACAGATTGCCAATAAAATGCCAAGATAAAAGACCAAACACTATAGAGTAACCAAGCCTGAGCAATGCACCTATGTCTTCCTTCTTCTCCCAACTGCAACTATCTCCAAACTTGCACACTTATTGAGTGACTTGAGTGAGTGAGCTAATGAGGCCCTAGCCTAGATCTTATTTATACTGGATGGAAGGCGCTAGGGAGGTGTTGCTTCATGAAAGAGGGCCAACTTCTCCTCTTAGTGGCTAAAACCACTTTAATTAGGCCTAGGGGATGAATTCTTAATTAGCATCATATAACTATGGTTTGACCAATCCAAAGAAGGGGATTTTGTCATTTACAAATCTCGACATGATCAATCCAAAAAACATGATTGATCTAATTAATAATAACTCAATAATAAGTATAATACTCTTTGTAGTTACAATATTTCAACACTGCCCATTAACAAGAAGGGTATTCTACAATACAACATCATCACAGAGAGAGGGAAACAACATCATCAATGTCTTGAACATCGACTGACATGAAGCTTTTCTCATCATCAATATCATCATCCACAACATGGAGCTAGAATGGAATCATCATCATCTGCATCAACGTCAATTAGTATAACACTGATACATCATCATCATCAATAACAACACGAGGTTGATACAACATCAACACCACCAACAACATCATCAACACGAGGTTGAGAACATCATAGTCAACATGAGGCTGATACATCATCAACAACAACATCATCATCACAACACAAAGGTTGGAGCAACAACATCATCACGACAAGAAGGCTTGAGCAAAAAAAACATCATCATCATGGGGAAACCGAATGAGGCAGGTGTAACAACATTTTGTGGTACTCTATCAGTCCCTAAGGAGCTTCCCAAGAATCATAATATTCCCTAGGATATAAAATCATAATGGATATACCACGTGGTACTCTAATAGACCATCCTTACCGGACCTTCGAGATTTTCCCAAGAATCATAAGATTCCCTAGGATTATTAAAATCCCAACGAAGATACCACTACTGACCACAACTAGCATATACATGCACAGGTACTATGACAGACCATCCTTAACGTACCTTTGGGATCTGTCCAGGGATGATAAGTCCTCTAGGATATAAAATCCTAAATGAGCTACCCGTTTTTGGTCAAGATACCATAGTATCATCAACATCACTCCCCCTTTCAATGGAGGTCCTTTCAGACTATACCAAGATTGTCTTGAAAATGATCAAACTTTACATGAGACAAAGGCTTGGTAAACACATCTGCAACCTGCTCATTTATGCCAACATATTGGAGATTTATGGCTACCCTCTACACCATATCACGAATGTAGTGATACCAGATTTCTATGTGCTTCGACTTGTCATGGAACACAAGTTTCTCTATCATCTTTATGCATCTCTGGTTATCACATAGAATCACGGTTGCTTCCATATCCAGATAAAATGGACCTATCAACAACTTATGAATCCAATGGCTTCAAAACTGGCGGAACATGCAACAATGTATTCCGCTTCTTCTATGCTGAGAGCAATCCTAGATTGCTTCCTATTCGTCCATGAAGTCATGGCTGAACCTAGACTAAAACAACATCCTAAAGTGCTCTTTCTGTCAGAAACACTTCCATATGAATCTGAATCCGTATAACGAATCAATTAGAAGTCACGATCTCCACTATAACATAGACCAAATTCCAACGTACCCTTAAGGTATCTCATCACATGTTTTGCAGCAACAAGGTGAACACATTTGGGCTCTACTAGATACTAACTCAAGGTGTTCACATCAAAACATATATCAGGATTGAAGTTTGTCAGACACATCAACAATCCAATGATATGTCTATACAACGTAGCATCAACCAATTCTGACGAAGTATCAACCAGGATCTTCAACTTTGTTTCCATGGGTGTGTTCATGGATTTACATTCCAACATATCAAACCTCTTCAGTATTTCAACTGCATACTTCCCTTGGTTAAGGAAGATATTCTTTGGGCTTTGCCAGACCTCAAGACCTAAGAAATAGTGCATAAGGCCTAGGTATTTCATCTCAAATTATGCAACAATCTTTTTCTTACAATTAGTAATGAGATTTTCTTCTCTAGTTAAGAATAATTAATCCACATACAACAACAATATAATAGGCTCATCATTCATAACCTTGAATTAAAGGTTAGATTCAAATTTACTATTGGTAAATCCCAAGCTCGTCAGGAAACTGTCAATTCTTCCATACCAAGCTCTAGGAGCTTGCTTCAATCCGTACAGAGCCTTCTTCAACCTAAAGACATGTGTAACTTGCTTCAATGTGTACAGAGCCTTCTTCAATTTAAGAAGGTTGTTTTCACATCCATCTGGTGTAACTTCCACTTCATCTTAGCTGCAAGAGCTATGATGGTTCTGATAGAAGTATATCTGGCTACAAGAGAAAATGTCTCTTCATAGTCAATGCCTTCCTTTTGAGAAAATCTATGAGCTTCAAACCTTGTTTTATATTTCTCAATACTTCCATCAACATCATGTTTTATCTTATAGAGCCATTTGGAAGATACCACATCTTTTCTCTTCGATCTGGGAACTATTTCCCATACATCATTCTTTATAATTGATTGGTATTATTTTGTCATGGAATCTACCAATTCTTTCTTATGAATGGCTTATTCAAAGCAAGTAGGCTCCTTCTCTATGAGATCACACATCAAATCCATATAACTGGAGATTGGCTTAGGTTTCTTGACTTTTCTCATGGTTCCTTCTGGGGCACCATACTTCTCTCCGTATTGAATTAGTTCCCTCGCCTAAGCTGGATTTCTCTTGTGAGAGATCGTCATTTGGGGAGGTTCTTGAGATTCTTTCATGTCATGATCTTCTGGAATATCCTCATCATGGGAAATTGTGACTTCCCTTACTAGTTCGACAACTATGGGAGCTACAAGTTCTTCTTCATATACTTCTTTTGTTAAATTTGGCAGCGTCGCCAGTCATTCTCCAATGTGAGTCTAATGCAAAAGTCAGGGGGAACGTACAACCTCTGTGAGCATAGACAATCCAGTGCAAAAGTCAGGGGGAACGTACAACCTCTGTAAGCATAGACAAACTAGTGCAAAAGTCAGGGGGAACATACAACCTCTATGAGCCTAGTCAAACCTTGTGAGCCATGAGAAAAATTCGAGGCATCTAGAAAAAGTTAGGTTCAATATAAAATTCCTATGAGCTAGAAACACATGATATTCCTAATATTGCAAATGATGTAATTGTATTGATCTAGTGCATTGGCACGTGTAAACATTATCCACCATGAAGAGAATTTTGAATTGCCTTGTCAAGAGTTGTAACTAAAGTCTTGAGTCTAGTTCTATTGTAGAACTAAAGTGTAATGTTGAGTTGCAACTAAAGTCTTGAGTCTAGTTCTATTGTAGAGCTAAAGTGTAATGTTGAGTTGCAACTAAAGTCTTGAGTCTAGTTCTATAGTAGAACTAAAGTGTAATGTTGAGTTACAACTAAAGTCTTAAGTCTAGTTCTAAGTTCGAACTAAAGCATGTCAGTCTCAAGTCTAGTTCTAAGTTTGAACTAAAGTGTAAAGCTAAGTTGTAACCAATCTTAAGTCTAGTTCTAAGTTAGAACTAAAGTGTAAAGCTAAGTTGTAACTAGTCTTAAGTCTAGTTCTAAGTTCGAACTAAAGTATGTCAGTCTCAAGTATAGTTCTAAGTTCGAACTAAAGCATGAAGCTGAGTTATGTTTAATGCATGCAATCAGGTTACTATTTCGAGCTTCCCCTCTTCCCCTCTTCAGCCTATATAAGAAGAGGTTGAACCATCTCTGCAACATAGTTCTTCAACACAGTTTTCATATACAGGTTGAGGGTGAAGTAATAGAGGAGCACATCAGTGATAAAGAGGCATCACATCAAAGGTGTATTTTAGCAAGGTCTAGTAAGTCTTTGTCAAGTGAGAGTCATCTTGGCACACTCTTTGAGAGCAGAACATTCATGGTGGATATTTGTAAGAGATTGTACATTATTAATGCAGTAAAGGAATATTGTTTGTTGGGGTTTTTCTCCCTGTACAGGGTTTCCCCAGGGTATATGTGTTGTTGATGTGCATGTTTACTTATATACATAGTTATTTCTATTCGATTATGATTTGGAATTGTTGAAGTGTATTAAGCTGGAATCAAAGTATTGAAGAAAATAAAAGAATTAATCCGCATAAGAAATCAAGATAGTAATTTAAAATGGTCTCAGAGCTTAGGTTGTGTTAAACGTGTTGAAGTGCAACATCAGGTACACACAAATCCATGAAAGCTTGATTAAGTTTCTAGTGTGAGGACCATGGCATCCTCCATTTCAGTTAGGGCTGAGGATAGGCTCGAAGGAGCTACCAAATTTAATGTGTGGAAGCTTCGTATAACAAATATCTTGCAAGAGTACGATCTTGAGTAGTATGTGACCACATTGGTGGAGGAACCAACAAATAATACAGGAAGAACAACCTTCAGGAAGAGTCAAGCAAAGGCCAAGCGAATCATCTTTGGCTCAGTCAAAGATAGTATAATGTCTGCAATGACTTCGTTGATGACTACCAAGGACTGTATGGATACCTTGGTGACTCTGTATGAGAAACAGGCTCCAAGTCAGAAGAGAACACTTAAGCACAAGATTAAGTATTTGAAGATGGATAAAGGTGAATCAGTGGCATCTTTATGTTCCAGGATAGCTCATATAAGAGATCATCTTTTGGTCACAGGGGTGACAGTGGATGATGATGATTTAGTGCATGCCATTTTTTATGGTCTTCCTTCTTCATGGGAGACCTTCTTATCCAGTGTAAGTGGGAGAGAGATTCAGCCCACGTTTGAGAGGTTATGGGATGATTTCCTCCAGGAGGAGAGTCGCACAGCTACCAGGAGCGAGCCAATGAAAGAAGAACACTTAGCCTTAGCATCAAGATTCAAGGGAAAGAAGAAAGAAACTTTCCAGAAAGGCTCTCAGTGGAAGCCAAACACCAAAGGTACATTCAAAGGCAAGAATATTGATACAACTAAGATTAAATTCTTTAGTTGTAATAAGTTGGGTCATTATGCTAAAGATTGTTGGTTTAGAAAGAAATATCCTAGGAAAGGGAAACATCATGCCTCAACTTTTGAGGATGATGAATCCAAAAGAAATTAGAAAAGTCCTTCTAATGAGAAAGAAAATAGGAAAGAATATTATTTGGTTTATGCCTTATCCAGTTCAGTTTCCACAAGGCCGAAAACTTTCTTAGTAGACAGTGGTGCATCAAAGCACATGACAGGGTACAAGGAGATCCTCTCATATTTCGAGACAAAATATTTTGCAGAGCAGGTCGAGCTTGGGGATGAAAAATGTTACAAGATAGAGGGAGTAGGCTCTATCTCCTTTAGATTGGAATTTGGGGCTAGACTTCATGTTGATGAAGTATTATATGTTCCAGGGCTCAAGAAGAATCTACTATTAGTTGCAACCCTTGAGGACAAGGGATATTGGGTGATCTTCAAGGATAAGAAGGCACTACTATGGGCTAAAGGTAGCCACTTAAGTACAACAAAACCCATTGGAACTCATAGTGGAGGAATGTACGTCGTGTCAGGACAGTCAATTCAGGCATTGGCTCATGATGCAATTAGCTCCAGTGCGTTGTGGCACAGAATAATTGGACATCTTCATTAGAAAGTTCTTCCAGATCTACAGAACATTGTATGCGGCATGCCTTCTATTTCTCTTAGTAAAAATGAAATTTGTAAGGGATGCATGCTAGGTAAAAATATAAAGAAAGCATTTCCTCATAGTGACAATAAATCTCAGGGAATCTTAGATCTGGTTCATTCTAATGTATGTGGTCCTATGTCATCTCCCTCACTCAGTGGTTGTTTGTATTATGTCATTTTTATTGATGATTACTCAAGAAAATGTTAGATATATTTTCTTAAAGCTAAAAGTGACACATTTGATAAATTCAAGGAATATAAAGCCTTTATTGAAAAACATACAGGGAACCACATCAGAATCCTTAGAACAGACAATGGAGGAGAGTTTGAATCTCTTCAGTTTGAGGATTTCTGCAAGTCAACAGGAATCAAGAGACAGTTGATCATGCCATATAACCCTCAGCAAAATCGTGTTGTTGAGAGGAAAAATAGGACTATTTGTGAGGCAGTGAAAGCAATGATGTTTGACCAGAATCTGCCAAATTCTTTATGGGCAGAAGTTACCTCCAATACCGTGTATATTCATAACATGTGTCCACATGCTATTTTGAAGGAAAATACTCCTTAAGAGGTCTTCTCAGGGATCAAACCTGAAGTAGGGCATCTGAGGATATTTGGATGTCCTACATATATTCATGTCCCTAAGGAAAAGAGGACAAAGATGGAACCCTTAGGAAAGAAAGGGGTTTTTGTGGGGTACAGTGAGAACTCCAAGGCTTACTGGATTTATGTACTAGATCACAGGAAAATAGAGGTAAGCAGAGATGTGACTTTCCATGAGGAAGCAACATTTAAGAAATCGAGAGAGCTTCAGCAGGATTCAGAAGAAGTTCAGCCAGCTCCACCCTCTTCTGAAAATGAAGAGTGAGATTATCAGAGGGAGGAACCTCGTGAAGGGCCAAGTAATGAGCCCCTAGAACCCGTTGAAGTGTTAGGAAGAACTCTTGAAGAACCTCCAGCCAAAAGGAAGCCAGGGTGGCTTAAATAAATAGTGCGGGAAGAAGAAAGGATAACAGCTCCCAAAGGAAATTTCAGGGAAAGGAAGAGGCCTCATAGGTTTGGAGGCTATGTTGCATTGATGAGAAGCATTAGTGATGTTGAACCTTCTTCATTTGAAGAAGAAGATAAATTACAAGTATGGAAGGATGCCATGATTGAGGAATACAGGTCTATTATAAAGAACAATGTTTGGGACATTGCCAAGGCCAAAAGACAAATCAGTGGTTTCTTCCAAATGGATCAATAAGATCAAACATGCAGTTGATGGAAGTGTGAAAAAGTTCAAAGCAAGATTTGTAGCTAGAGGTTTCACTCAGAAATAAGGAATTGACTATGAAGAGACTTTTTCTCCTATATCCAAGTGTACCTCCATTCGAGCTATTATTTCTTTAGCTTTCATACTTGGTTGGAAGCTACATTAGATGGATGTAAAAACAACATTCTTGAATGGAAACATTGAACAGGAGGTCTTTGTGGAACAACCAGATGGTTTTATACTGCATAAGAAAGGCACTCATGTATGCAAGTTAAGGAAGGCCTTGTATGGTCTTAATCAGGCTCCCAGAGTTTGGCATGACAGGATTGATGGCTTTCTTAAAAGCCCAGGCTTTCAGAAAAATGATGTTGATGCAAATATGTACTTCAAGGTAAGAGGTAACCAACCTGTTATACTAATCCAGTATGTTGATGATCTCTTTCTAACATGAGATGAAGGCCTAATAGCCTGGTGTAAGAGGGAGCTAACCTCGGAATTAGAGATGAAAGACTTAGGCTTGATGCATTACTTCCTAATATTGGAAGTGTGGAAAAGATGGAAAAGATAGGGCGAGATATTTATGGCACAAGGAAAATACACAGTGGATGTATTAAAGAGGTTTGGTATGATGGACTGCAAATCCATGTCTACTCCAATGGTTACCAACCTGAAGAAGTTGGATGATTCTGATACAGGTTCAGATTTGGTGGATCATACAATGTATAGGTAGCCGATTGGATCATTGATGTACGTGATCCACACTAGGCCATATATATGTTATGTAGTGATTGTAATGAGTCAATTCATGACTGAACCGAGATAGAGACACTGGTTGGCAGCAAAGCACATCTTGAAATATCTCATAGGGACCATTACTTATGGTCTAAGATATACATCCAGTGGTGGTTTATTTCTGCATGGGTATGCAGATGTTGACTAGGCAAGAAGCCCAGTGGATCGGAAGAGTACTTCCAGATACTGCTTCAGTTTAGGATCCGCTATGATCTCTTGGTCAAGTTGAAAGCAAGGATCCATTGCACAGTGTACAACAGAGGCTGAGTACATTGAAACAAGTGATGCTAGAAAAGAAGCAGTATGGCTCAGAAATTTGGTTTCTGAGTTGTTTGGTGACAGGATCGAGACGACGGTCGTTCACTGTGATAATCAAAGTTGCATAAAATTGACAAAGAACCCAGTATTTCACGACAGGTCAAAACATATTGACATGAGGTGCCACTACATCTGAGACTTGGTCCAGAGAAAAACTGTAAAGTTACAGTTCATAGCCACGAGCGAGAAGGTAGTTGATATCCCGACCAAGCCTCTGACCTCGAAACAGTTTGTGCAGCTAAGAGGAAAGATTGGTGTGGCTTATAATGACTGCCTCGCTGAGAGGGAGTGTTAAATTTGGCATCATCGATAGTCATTCTCCAATGAGAGGCCATATGGGCCACCCTGAGGCTATCTAGGGAAATTTGGAGAATCAACCAGTCTTGTGAGGTATTGACAAAAGCTAGGGGGAACGTACAACCTCAGTGAGTCAAACCAAAAGTCATGACGAAGGAGATGCTATGCGAGTCTAATGCAAAAGTCAGGGGGAACGTACAACCTCTGTGAGCATAGACAATCTAGTGCAAAATTCAAGGGGAACGTACAACCTCTGTGAGCATAGACAGACTAGTGCAAAAGTCAGGGGGAACATACAACCTCTGTGAGCCTATTCAAACTTTGTGAACCATGAGAAAAATTCAAGGCATCTAGCAAAAGTTAGGTTGAATATAAAATTCCTATGAGCTAGAAACAAATGATATTCCTAATATTGAAAATGATGTAATTGTATTGATCTAGTGCGTTGGCATGTGTAAACATTATCCACCATGAAGAGAATTTTGAATTGCCTTGTCAAGAGTTGTAACTAAAGTCTTGAGTCTAGTTCTATTGTAGAACTAAAGTGTATTGTTGAGTTGCAACTAAAGTCTTGAGTCTAGTTCTATTGTAGAACTAAAGTGTAATGTTGAGTTGCAACTAAAGTCTTGAGTCTAGTTCTATGTTGAGTTGCAACTAAAGTCTATAGTCTAGTTCTATTGTAGAACTAAAGTGTAAAGTTGAGTTGCAACTAAAGTCTTGAGTGTAGTTCTATTGTAGAACTAAAGTGTAATGTTGAGTTGCAACTAAAGTCTTAAGTCTAGTTCTAAGTTCGAACTAAAGCATGTCAGTCTCAAGTCTAGTTCTAAGTTCGAACTAAAGTTTAAAGCTGAGTTGTAACCTATCTTGAGTCTAGTTCTAAGTTCGAACTAAAGCATGCCAGTCTCAAGTCTAGTTCTAAGTTCGAACTAAAGTGTAATGCTGAGTTTTAACCAATCTCAAGTATAGTTCTAAGTTCGAACTAAAGCATGAAGTTGAGTTATGTTTAATGCATGCAATCATGTTACGATTTCGAGCTTCCCCTATTCCCCTATTTAGCCTATATAAGAAGAGGTTGAACCCTCTCTGCAACACAGTTTTGCAACATAGTTTTGAAACACAGTTTTCATATGCAGGTTGAGGATGAAGTAATAGAGGAGCACATCAGTGATAAAGAGGCAGTACATCAGAGGTATATTTCAGCAAGGTCTAGTAAGTCTTTGTTGGGTCAAAGTCATCTCGGCACGCTCTTTGAGAGAAGAACATTCATGGTGGATATTTGTAAGAGATCGTACATTATTAATGAAATAAAGGAATATTGTTTGTTGGGGTTTTTCTCCCTATATAGGGTTTCCCCAGGGTATATGTGTTGTTGATGTGCATGTTTACTTATCTACATAGTTATTGCTATTCGATTATGATTTTGAATTATTTAAGTGTATTAAGCTAGAATCAAAGTATTGAAGAAAATAAAAGAATTAATCCTCATAATAAATCAAGCTAGTAATTTAACATCTTCAAGCTGGCATCTCATTGATTTCTTAAGTGATGCATCTTCATCAAAGGTTACATCTCTGTTGATATCAATATGATGGTAACCTGGTATGTCAATTTTGAAGGCCTTAGAGACCTCACAGTATCCAACAAATATTCCCTTCTTTACTGAAGGGACCAACTTGGTTATCTTCTCTTTCAGAATGTGTACAAACATTGGACAACCAATTATCTTGAGATGGATTACTTATGGCTTCTTTCTAAAGAAAATTTTTGTAGGGGTTTTGAACCCAAGTGCACTATGGGATAATCTATTTTGTGCATACACTGTTGTTCTTGTTGCTTCTTCCCATAAGTGCATTGGAAGATCTTGATCATGCATCCTAGTCTTCACTGCTTCCATTATAGGTATGTTCATTCTTTCTTCTACACCATTTTGTTAAGGATTGCAGGGAGTGGTGAGCTCCCTTTTAATCCCAACATCCATGCAAAAACTTACAAACTCTTTTGAGGTGTATTCTCCTCCATTATCTGACCTGAGTATCTTGATTTTTCTTTTAGAGAGATTCTCTATCAAGGCTTTGAATTCCTTGAATTTCCCAAGAACTTCATCTTTTGATTTCAAGAAGTAAACCCAAGTCTTGCGAGAATAGTCATTAATAAATGACACATAGTATACATACCCACTAAGAGAGGTGGATGGAATTGGGCCACATACATCTGAGTGGATGAGCTCCAAGACTCCTTCTTCTTTACTATCACTCTTTGGGAAAGGATTCTTGATGTTCTTTCCTTGTGCACATACCTTGCACACACCTTCATGGTCAACCTTGAAATCTGGTAGACCTGTAACTTCCTTTCTCACATATGGTAAGGCCTTGTAGTGGATGTGAGCTATTCTTCTATGCCAAAGTTCACACAGAATCTCAAAGGAGTGAAGCAAGGTTGTGTTTGAGTGACCTTTTAATTTATACAATCCACCTTCTTTTGTTCCAATAACAATTGCATCTTCTATGGTTTTTCCTTTAGGCCACATAAAGACTTCACCATCTATGAATGCAACCCTGAAGCCTTTCTTATCTAAATATGAGATAGAAAGAAAATTATTCGTCAAACCCAGTACATATAGTACATCATTCATATTCATTAGGGTCCCTGAATCAGGTTTGTAATTGGACTCTCCCACTCCTTTGATAGGGTATAGAATATTGGTAATCATCTCCAAGTGTAACTTTCTGGGGAAATTTATTTTTTGTAAGGCTAGAAAGAATGTCTCTTTGACCTGTCATGTGCTTGGAATCACCACTATCTATGAGGCAAGTATCCTCACTGTTGAAATAATGTAACTGCAAAGTGTATTCAAATTATTATTGATATATTATTCATTGGATCAATCCCCATTGTGGATTGATCATGTCGGCTATTGTAAAAGGACCAAATCCCCTTTTGTGGATTGGTCAAAGTATAATTGTAATAGGCAGAAGAAGAAGTGGACCCCAAAATATATTAAATATGCCCCAGAATATATTAAAGGTGGTTATAACCACCCTGATTAATAAGTTGGCCATGCCAGTGAAGAGACACTTCCACATGTGCTAGATTAGTATAAATAAGGAGGCTAGTGCCTCACTTAGACACGCACTTCACTTGCTCATTGAGAGACAAGTTTCAGAGCTACAGTTGGAGAAGAGAGAGAGAGAAAGAGTGGTGCATCTTTGGGAGAGGATCTTTTGTATTTGTTTGACTTATCTCTTGGCATTGTATTGGCTATCTATAATAAGGAAGTTTTGTTGGGTTTTCTTCCCCTAGAGGGTTTCCCAGGATAAATGATGTGTCTCTTGTGATTATGTATTTCTCAGTGATTATATCTTATGTTGTTGTTATTTATTGAAATGAAAAGAACTATAATAATGGCTTAAACAGTAACATGGTATCAGAGCCAAGATGAAGAAAGTATCTTTCACAAGAGTGAAAAATGTCATTGTTGTCGTACATGCAAATTAGGTCTTTTTGATGGTGAATTATTTCATCCATAAAACCATCTAGAAAAGTGTGCCCTCCCTCAAGGATTACTTTGGCACTCTCAGCGCACCTTTTCAGTGGCTAGATCTACCAGAAGTACCAGAAGTTCCAGAAGTACTAGAAGTACGAGAGTACCAGAGGTACCAGAAAACTAGAAGCACCAGTTCATAAATAAGCAGATCAATTTTGGAGGGGAAAAAGTTGGATTTTCTCAGATCCAAACACACTAGGATACTCGCCTCATCCAAGCGCACCTCCTGGTAAGTTCGGAATTTGACTTTGAGCATTTTCATTTTTTGGTCATTTTCCTAGCTCTAGGTAAAAGATGTCTGGAAGCACTAAGCTTGTTGACAAGCTGGAAGGTGTGGAAAACTTCTATGCCTAGAAGTATAGTATCAGTCTCATTCTTGAATAGAATGACGTAGCAAGATTCATCAAAGAAGAAGTGTCAGAACCTGACGATGCTGCAGACAAAGCAAAGCATCAAAAGGACACGATAAGTGCCAAAAGAATCATTGCAGATTCAATCAAAGATCACTTGATCCATTATGTGTCATCAAAGAAGACTCTGAAAGAAATGTTTGATGCCCTAATAATACTATATGAAGGAAAGAACATAAACCAAAAGATGAATCTAAGAAATCAGCTCAAGAATACAAGGATGCAGAAAGGAGAAACAATCCAAGAATATTTCTCCAAAATCTCATAATTCAAAGAAAAAATAGAAGCAATGGGAGATACCATAGACGAAGACGAAATCTTAATGACAACCCTTAATGGTCTCACAATACCTTGGGATGCATTCATTGAAACTATTCGTGCCAGAACAGAGAAATTGAAATTTGACCGTCTATGTGAAGAATGCATTTAAGAAGAAACAAGAGTAGCTAACCTTGAAGCATTACTTGCAAGAGATGATGACCAAGCCCTAGATACTAACACCAAAGGAGGAAGGAAGAAGTCCTACTTTCAGAAAGAGACTCAACCCCCAAACAAGTTTAATCATAAAGAATCTAATCCAAGGAGATTTCAGAAGAAAGGACAATGAAAGAAAAGAGATTACTCATCTGTACAATGCTACCATTGTGACAAGATAGGACACATTGCTAAATTTTGTCCAGCTAGATGAGAATAATACAAGAGGAAACATAAGAGGCACCATCCCCATGCAGTCAAAGATGAAGAGCCACCCACAAAGATGATAAGAGAGCAAATTAAAGACTATGTCTTAATCTCGGCCCTCTCAGGATTGGTAGCACCTGGAGAGGATACTTGGCTCATTGATAGTGGAACATCCAAGCACATGACAGGTCAAAGAGACATACTCTCTTGTATTTTAGAAAATAAATTTTCTCAAAAAGTGACACTTGGAGACGATTACCAATATCCCATCAAGGGAGTAGGAGAATCAAAATACAAACTCAATTCAGGAAATTCAATAAAGATGAAGGACGTACTATATGTACCAGGTTTGACAAAGAACCTACTCTCCATTTCATCTTTAGAAAAGAAAGGCTTCAGAGTTTCCTTTATAGATGGATAAGTTCTTATGTGGGCTAAAGGAGAAACCTTAAATGAAGCAATCATCATTGGAAAAGAAGAAAATGGCTTGTATAAGCTAAAGGGTCACTCATAAGCTGCCATGACCCATGCCATTGACAACTCATGTGAACTTTGGCATAGAAGACTAGCTCACATCAACTACAAGGAGCTACCATACATATGCAAAGCTGCCATAGGTTTACCAGAACTCAAAGTTGACCATGAAGGCATATGCAATGGATGTGCACACAGGAAGAACATCAAGAACCCTTTTCCGGAGAGAGAAAACAAAGCAGAAGGAGTCATAGAGCTCATTCATTCAGATGTGTGTGGCCCAATGCCATCACCCTCCATGAGTGGGTATGTATACTATGTATCATTTATTGATGATTATTCTCGTAAGACCTAGGTGTATCTTTTGAAATCTAAAGATGAAGTGTTCAACAAATTCAAAGAATTCAAAGCCTTGATAGAGAATCTTTCTGAAAGAAAGATCAAGATACTCAGGTCAGATAATGGAGGAGAATATACCTCAAAAGAGTTCATGAACTTTTGCAAATATGTTGGGATCAAGAGGAAAATCACTACTTTCTATAATCCTCAACAAAATGGTGTAGCTGAAAGAAAGAACAGAATAATAATGGAAGTGGTGAAGACTATGATTCATGATCAAGATCTTCCAATGTTCTTATGGGAAGAAGCAGCGATGACAACCGTATATGTGCAGAACTAATTGTCCCATAGTGCACTTGGGTTCAAGACCCCTGAAGAGATGTTCACTAGAAATAAGCCAGAGGTAAGCCATCTCAAAATATTTGGTTGCCCAATTTTTATACATATTCTGAAAGAGAAGAGAAACAAGCTAGAACCTTCAGGAAAGAAGGGAATATTTGTGGGATACTGTGAGGTCTCCAAGGCCTTCAAAATTTATATATCAGGTCACCATCATAGTGAGATCAGCAGGGATGTGACCTTTGATGAAAATGTATCACTCAAGAAATCTAGAATATGCTAGCTTGAAGAAGTATATGAATAGGAACACATAATCCCCAGAGTTGTTGAATCAGTGAAGGAGGTTCCCAGAGTTGCAGAACCAGAAAGGGAAGACGTAGTTTCCCCTGATGAGGAAATTCTAGAAGATCATGATATAGTAGAAGTTCAAGAACCTCCTCAGACGACTATCTTCCATAAAAGAAAGCATGCTTGGGCTAGAGAGCTCATTCAAGATGGAGAGAAGTATGGTATTCCCGAAGGAACCACGAGACAGGTGAAAAGACCAAAGCCAGTATCCAGTTATACGGCTTTGATGTGTGATCTCCTAGAAAAGGAGCCTACCTTCTTTGAAGAATCCATTCAGAAGAAAGAATGGGCAGATGCCATGACTGATAAATATCAATCCATAATAAATAATGATGTATGGGAAATAGTTCCCAGACCGAAGAGTAAAGATGTGGTATCTTCCAAATGGCTCTTCAAAATAAAGCATGTTGTCGACGAAAGTATTGAGAAGTATAAAGAAAGATTTGTCGCTCATGGATTTTCTCAAAAGGAAGGCATTGACTATGAAGAGACATTCTCCCTTGTAACTAGATACACTTCGATTAAAACCATCATAGCCCTTGCTTCTAAGATGAAGTCGAAGTTGCACCAGATGGACGTAAAGACAGCCTTCCTAAACAGTGTCATCGAAGACAAAGTGTATATAAAGAAACCTCAAGGATTTGAAGTTGAAGACATGAAGTCTCATGTCTGCAAATTGAAGAAGGCCATGTACGGATTGAAGCAAGCTCCTAGAGCTTGGTATGGATGGATAGACGGTTTCCTGACAAGCTTGGGCTTTACCAAAAGTAAAGCAGATTCTAACCTCTACTTCAAGGTTATGAACGATGAACCAGTGATATTATTGCTATATGTGGATGACTTATTCTTAACTGGAGAAGAAAAGCTCATCACTGAATGTAAGAATAAGCTCGCTTCAGAATTTGAGATGAAAGACCTTGGACTAATGCATTCTTTCTTAGGTCTTGAGGTATGGTAGAGTCCAAAGAGAATCTTCCTTAACCAAGGGAAGTATGCAGTCGAAATCCTGAAGAGATTCGACATGTTGGAGTGCAAGTCCATGAATACACCCATGGAAGTGAAGCTGAAGTTATTGGTCGACACTTCATCATAATTTATTGATGCCACGCTGTACAGACAGATTATTGGATCGTTGATGTACCTGACGAACACTAGACCAGATATTTGTTTTGCCGTGAACACCTTGAGTCAATTTCTAGTAGAACCCAGACATGTTCACCTATTGGCTGCAAAACATGTGATGAGGTACCTTAAGGGTACATTAGATTGTGGTCTCAGTTATGATGGAGATCATGATTTCACACTGAGTGGTTACACTGATTCAGATTGGGCAGGAAGTGTCTCTGACAGGAAAAGCACTTCAGGATGTTGTTTCAGCTTGGGATCAGCTATGATATCATGGTAGAGT
Organism: Picea engelmannii; assembly: GCA_009831015.1. Classification (NCBI taxonomy): domain Eukaryota; kingdom Viridiplantae; phylum Streptophyta; class Pinopsida; order Pinales; family Pinaceae; genus Picea; species Picea engelmannii. The sequence continues at coordinate 438,277 of ML794752.1, read as the reverse complement.
AGAAATCAATCCATCGTTGCTCTCATCACAGTGGAAGCAGAATACATTTCTACTTGTTATGCCAGTTGCAAAGCTATATGGCTTCGAATGTTGTTGACCGGTCTATTTGACCTAGAGATGGAAGAAACCACGATCCTATGTGATAACCAGAGCTGCATAAAGATGACAGAGAATCATGTATTCCATGACAAGTCAAAGCACATAGAGATTCGATATCATTACATCCATGACATGGTGTAGAGAGGAGCCATAAAGCTCCAGTACATTAGCACGGATGAATAGGTTGTTGATGTGTTGACCAAGCCTCTATCTCGTGTAAAGTTTGAGCACTTTCTCGATAAGCTTGGTATAGTCCGAAAGGACCTTCCTCGAAAGGGGGAGTAGCTACTGTGAAGAGACTAGGACTGTGCTTCCGGCTTGATAGCTGTGACGTAAAGCCAGTCTAGTATCTTGCTTCCAGCTTTATTGTTGTGACGTAAAGAAAGACGATGAGATGAGACTAGTACTGTGCTTCCAGCTTGACAGTTGTGACGTAAAGCCAGTCTAGTATCTTGCTTCCAGCATAATTGTTGTGACGTAAAGAAAGACGATGAGATGAGACTATTACTGTGCTTCCAACTTGACAGTTGTGACGTAAAGCCAGTCTAGTATCTTGCTTCCATCTTTATTGTTGTGATGTAAAGAAAGACGTTGAGATGAGACTAGTATTGTGCTTCCGGCTTGACAACTGTGATGTAAATCTAGTCTATTATCTTACTTCCATCTTTATTGTTGTGACGTAAAGCAAGACAAGTATCTTGCTTCTAGCTTGATTGTTGTGACGTAAAGTAAGACGAGCACTATGCTTCCAACTTGACAGTTGTGACGTAAAGCTAGTCCAGTATTATGATGATGAGCCAGCCTCGTGTTGTGATGATGATGTATTAGTTTTATACCAATCCATATTGATGCAGATGATGATTGCATTCCTTTGAGAATGACGATGTTGCTGATGAGAAAACTTCTGATTATTTATAGATATGACAGTCAATGTTTCAAGATGATATTGATGATGCTGCCCTCTCACCCACTTGATGTTGTTGATGATGATGTCCTCTCTCTCGCCTGATGTTGTTGAAGAATACCCTTCTTGTTAAGGGGGAGTGTTGAAATAATGCAATTGAAAAGTGTATTGTAATTATTATTGATATATTATTCATTGGATCAATCCCCATTGTGGATTGATCATGTCGGCTATTGTAAAAGGACCAAATCCCCTTTTGCGGATTGGTCAAAGTATAATTGTAATAAGGAAAAAGAAGAAGTCGGCCCCATAATATATCAAAGAGGCCCCAAAATATACTAAAGGTGGTTATAACCACCCAAATTAAGAAATCGACCCTATCAGTGAAGAGACACTTCCACACCTGCCATATTAGTATAAATAAGTAGGCTAGCGCCTCACTTAGACACACACTTCACTTGCTCATTGAGAGACAAGTTTCAGAGATGTAGTTGGAGAAGAGAGAGAGAGAGAGAGAGAGAGAGAGAGAGAGAGAGAGAGAGAGAGGCGCATCTTTGGGAGAGGATCTTCTGTATTTGTTTGAGTTATCTCTTGGCATTGTATTGGCTATCTATAATAAGGAAGTTTTGTTGGGTTTTCTTCCCCTAGAGGGTTTCCCAGGATAAATGATGAGTCTCTTGTGATTGTGTATTTCTCAGTGATTCTATCTTATGTTGTTGTTATTTATTGAAATGCAAAGAACTATAATAATGGCTTAAACATTAACACTCACTAGGTGACACTGATCCTGAGAGAGAAGAGATTAAGACTTAGTCTTCAATATTTTCTTTAATCATCTTTGTTGGTGGCTCTTCATCTTCAACTGTGTGGGCATGGTGCCTTTTGTTTCTCTTCTTGTATTCTTCTCTTCTAGCTGAAATTTTTTTAGCAATATGTCCCATCTTGTCACAACAGTAACATTGATATGATGATAAATCTTTTTCTCTTCTTTGACGTTTCTAAAACTTTTGGAATCTCCTTGGAGGGTGGGATTCTTTATGGATGAATTTGTTTGGGGAGTGAGACTCCTTATATGGGTGGGCATCCTTCTTGAAGTGAGGCCTTCTCTTTCCTCCTTTAGTATTATCATCTAGAGCTTGATCTTCATCTCTTAATATTACTGCTTCTCGGTTAGCTACTTTTGCTTCTTCTTGAACACATTCTTCCCAAAGACTGCCAAATTGTAGCTTTTCCTTTCTGAAAAAAACGGTTTTGATGAATGCATCCCAAGGTCTTATGAGACCATTAAGAGTTGTCATTATGAGTTCATCTTCATCTAGGGTATCTCCAATTGGTTCTCTCTATTCCTTGAATTGAGATATCCTAGAGAAATAGTCATGAACTATTTCTCCTTTCTGGATCTTTGTATTCTTGAGTTGAGTTCTCAAGCTCATCTTTTGGTTAATGTTTCTTCCTTCATACAATCTGGTTAGGGCATCAAAAATTTATTTTGGGGTACTCTTATATGCCACTTGAGGGATCAAGTGATCTTTGATAGAGTCTGCAATGATTCTTTTGGCCCTAACCATGTCCTTCTTGTACTTTTCTTTAGTTGTAGCATCTGCGAGTTCTGGTACATTTTCTTTGATGAATCTTGTAAGGTCATTCTCTCCAAGAATGACTGCAATCCTATACTTACATGCATGGAAGTTATCCACACCTTCTAATTTTTCAACAAGCTTGGTGCTTGCAAACATCTTGACATGGAGCTGGGAAAATGACCAAAAATTGAAAATGCTCAGAAATTAATTCTGAACTTACCAGGAGGTTTGCTTGGCTGAGGTGAGTAGCCTGGTGCAGTCAATTTTTTGAAAATCCAAATTTTACTCCTTGAAACTGGGCCTGCACAAATCTGGATTGGTACTTCTAGTACTGGTTCTGGTTTCCTGGTTTCCTGGTTTTCTGGTACTAATGAAAACTAGGGTTTCACAGTCCGAGAGTTATGTCCACTGAAAAGGTGCACTCAAGATGCCAATGAGTTGGCTAGGCTAGGGAGCACTTCCCTAGGTGGTTTTTAGGATGAAAATATTCTCCAACAAAAAGCCCTAATTTTCTTGTACAACAATAATGACATTTTTGCTTATCCAGTGAAAGGTGCTCTCTTCAACTTAGCTCTGATACCATGTTAATTTTAGAGTTGTTATTAAGTTTCTTTTCAATTTACTAGATAAAAATAACATAGGTAGGATCAATGAGAGAAACACAATCACAAGATACACAACATTTATCCTGGGAAACCATCATGGGGGAGAAAACCCATCAAAACTTCCATAATATAGATTGCCAATACAATGCCAAGTTAAAAGACCAAACACTAGAGAATAATCAAGACTGAGCAATGCACCTCTCTCTTCCTTCTTCTCCCAATTGCAGCTATCTCCAAACTTGCACATTTGTTGAGTGACTTGAGTGAGTGAGCTAATGGGGCACTAGCCTCTCTTATCTATACTGGATGGCAAGCGCTAGGGAGGTGTCTCTTCATCAAGCAGGGCCAACTTCTTCTCTTAGTGGCTAAAACCACTTTAATTAGGTATGGGGGGTGACTTCTTAATTAGCAACATATAATTAGGGTTTGACCAATCCACAAAAGGGGATTTGGTCATTTACAAAGCCCGACATGATCAATCCACAAAAGGGGATTGATCTAATTAATAATAACTCAATAATAAGTAGAATACTCTTTGTAGTTACAATATTTCAACACTTTGTATTTATGTCCATTGGCACCCAATTTTCCTTTACTAGTGCTATAAAACTTTCTTCTTTGAGCCATTCACCATTAAACTTGAATGGACTTGAAGGTTTTTTAGGACCTGATACCAGTTCTATGAAAATAAGGAAGTGATCAGATTCCCCCCATGTTCCAACCCATTTCCTGATCTGGGGGAGGACTTCCAACAAATTTTCATAGACAAGAAACCTATCTAGTCTCTTTTCATCATCTTGACTCCTACTCTTTTCCTTCTCCAGGTTAGCCCAAACATGATGGGAGGAACATCAACCAGTTTCAGTCGTTGCCAAAGTTGATAAAAAAAATATGTCAATAGATATGACCTTTCTCTGGGGCCCCATACTTCTGCTGCACCCAAAGAGAAATTTAAAATGCCCCCCTGCCCCCCCACCACTATTTTGTTCCATTTTATGAAGGGTTTATGGCTAAGGCCCTCCCAGAAAGGAGTCCTTTCCAAATAGGGACAATAAATATTAAGCATTGTGATTTCTAGACCACAATCTTTCGTCTGAATGATATTCCCAATTCTCGATTCAAAACCCCATGAATTCAACAACCTTACAGTCTTGGGATTCCATCCAGTTATCAATCCTCCAAACCTTCCATTGGCATCCAACCCCACAAATTCCCAGTTTTTTAATAGGGCACTTAAGCTGGGATCCACCGAGGCTTCCAATCTTAAAGTCTCTTGGGGAAGCACCATATTCGGTTGGTTCACCTCCACCAACCTAAAGAGGGCATACCTTTTAAGGGAGCTGTAACACCACTTTTTTGGTAAACAAACTTCACAAAAATATAACACCCACTCTGGATTATAAAACAACATGCACTTAAGCAAATGAAACACATTTAAACTCAGAGTAAGTCATATAAATTATTGCTATCATAATTTTAAGAATGACATTAATCATAATTCATCTGCACAACATAATACATGATAAAATATAAGCATCACAGGCATGCAAAACATAACATTTAACATAAGCTGATACTTATCTTGAAACTAAGGCAATTCCACCAACCAGGTGCAGGCCTTCCACGAACCTCCCAGCCTTAGACTGCACTGCTCATCAGCTCAGCAGTAGGTCACCCCTGAGCTGGGACTAAGCTCCAGCCCGAGACAAGGTATCCTAGGCTAGGCTGAGGTTACAGGGAAAACACATAATCACGAGGAAGGAATTCTCTTCCAAGAACCACTCACGCTCACTGCCCACAGACACTCATTCCCCACATGCTTGTTCCACCCCAGGATTATACACCTTCTCTGTCACCTGGACAGTCCTTCGGCTGCTAACCTCCCTTGCCTTGGGTTACAGCAACAGATCGGACCGGAAGTCTCTGAGCTCTGTGGCAGCTATAAGGTTCATTCCAAGATTCCTCTCCTTCCTCTGCGCACTCTCTCACCTAGAGAGAGATGCTCACAAGCCAAACCACCTGTTCATCCAACCTCAAACACCCCTCTCACCTGGAGAGAGTGTTTCACAACTGGTCACAAGCCATATGTAGTCTCGCACTGCGCAGCTGCAATTACCCACGAAAAGACAGACAATGGCTTCCTCAAAATGGGTTCAGAAATCGAAAAATGGTCTCACGGTCACGGCTTCGGGACAGAGGATTCATGCACAAGTTCCATTTCGAATAGAGGATGCACATGGATTCCCATACACCACACAGGATTTTTGGTTCATAACAGAGGTGACTCTTTCAGAATCAATCACAGGCTTCTGGTTCAATACGGAGGTATACACGGGTTTTCTTAGAGCCAGACACAGGAATTTTCGGATCATAGAGACGTATGAAGGTTCTCTGCAGAACTCATGTCCATCGTACTTCTCAGAGCCCGTACACACTCAGACCGTCTGATCGAATGAGAGCAGGGGCCCCTCTCACAGCTCACCCTGGCCATTTTATTCACATGCACTAGGGTTGACACTTGTCACCATGGGAACTGCATGCGTTCCACCAGCACGCATCCCTTCCTCATGGTTAGGAACTTAGGATAAAACATGAAATCTTCATGCCTTTTTGAAATAATATTAAAATATTATTCCCGAGGCTGAAGCCCACTAGGATTAACACTTAGCCCTTTTTCCCACCTTCCATCCCCTAATCCCTTGCCTTCTCTGTGGAAGCTCAGTCCCCCTTCACGCATTCATCATGGTCGGTCTACACCTGGCAGTGTCTACAAATTTTTATTAATTTGTTCTGCGTGATTACATATACATCAGCAGGCTCCTGGCCTTCAACACTTAGGCTCCCTGGCCTAAAAAACACATAAGCCACCAGATTATAAAAACTTGGCTCACCAGCCTATAAAACATAATTACAATTCCTTTCAGAACATGATTTACAACAGGGCTCGGCCTTGGGGACACTACAATCCCCCTCCTCTTATTTCTGCACTGTCCTCAGTGCAACTTACACTGTCTCTACAAGCCTTTCAAAATTTTCAAAAAGATGCAGGTACTCTGCCCACATAGCATCTGCATGCTCCCATGTCGCATCCTCAGGACCGTACCAGGTCCACTAGACCTTTACAAGCTCTATAGCTCGATTCCAGAGTTGTTTTCTTTTCCTATCCAATATGTGCACAGGATGCACTTGCAGGAGACCTTCTGGTTCCACTTGAATCACATTCTAATCGATAACATGATTAGCATCAGGTACATATTTCTTAAGCAGTGAAACATGAAACACATTATGTACAGTCATAGATACAGGTAATGCAAGCATGTATGCAACTGGCCCAATCCTTTCCAGGATCTCAAATGGCCCACAAAATCTTGCTGCCAATTTGGCACAACTTCCCAACTTCAGGGAACTTCTGTTAGTCCTCACTTTCAGGAAAACATGGTCACCCACTTTGAATTCTCTATGGGTTCTGTTACTGTCAGCGTAACTTTTCTGCCTATCCTGGGCAGCTTTCAGATTCCGTTTAATCCTTATCATTTGGTCTTCCGTCTATTTGAGAAACTCAGGCCCAATCACTGCTCTGTCAGCTGGATTATCCCAGCTTACTGGTGTGTTGCACTTTCTTCCATAAAGTGCTTCGAATGGGCTCATCTTCAACGATGTATGATACCCATTATTGTAGGCGAATTCTACTAAATGCAGGTAGTCTTCCCACCTTGATGGTTTATCCATCACATACATTCTCCGTATGTCTTCTATTACTTGGTTCACCCTTTCTGTTTGACCATCAGACTCAGGATGATACGTTGTACTAAAGTTCATATTCGTTCTGAATCCCTTGAACAGTCCTTTCCATAAATTCGAGGTGAATTTCGGGTCCCTATCAGACACAACTGTCTTAGGAATTTCGTGCAAGCGTGCAACTTCTTTTAAAAAGATATCAACAACATCAGCTGCCCTGTGGGTGGTTTTCAGTGGAATAAAATGGGCATCTTTAGTAAGCTTGTCCACCACCACCATGATTAAATCATCCTTCTTGCTTGTTCTAGGTAGTCCGGTGATAAAATCCATTGTTACCATGTCCCATTTCCATTCAGGAATGGGTAAAGGTTGCAGCAACCCTGATGGGTGCCTATGATCAGCCTTAACCTTCTGGAACTCCATATATCTGGCAATGTATTCAGTGATTTCTTTCTTCATACCTGGCCAAAAACAATGGCTTTTGACTGCTGCCATAGTATTTTGATATCCAGGATGTCCAACATAAGCCACGTTATGAATTTCTTTTAAAATTGCCAACTTCAATTCTTGGACATTAGGTACATACACTCTGTTTTTATATAGAAGTAAGCCATCAATTCCCAAGGTGTAACTTTCCTTGGTCTATGGTCTCTCACACTATTGTAGCTTTGCTACTAAACCTCTGTACTGCAAATCAACATTTGCAGCTTCCAAAATTTTGTCTTTAATCTCAGTCCTGTACATGCTAATGGTTGTAGCATGTAATTTGTGCACTTTTCTACTGAGTGCATCAACCACCTTATTTTCTTTCCCTTTGATATGCTTGATATCAAAGTCATATTCGCACAGAAACTCTAGCCATCTGATTTGCCTGGAATTTAAAGTCGGTTGATCAAATAAATTCTTCAAACCGTTATGGTCTGTTCTCAACTCGAATCTTTTGCCCATGAGGTAATGTCTCCATTTCCTCAAGGCGTGGACGATTTCTTCTAGCTATAAATCATGAGTGACATAATTCCTTTCATGCTCTTTCATCTTTCGAGACTCATAACAAATTACAAATCCCTCTTGGTTGAGAACTCCTCACAGCCCCTCCTTACACGCATTGGTGCACACTACGTAATCCTTATTTGGATCTGCAATCTTCAGGATTGGAGCGCTGGTTAGTAGCTTCTTCAGTCGCTGGAAGCTGCTCTCACATTCTTCAGTCCACTGGAACTTCTTCTCCTTCCTTTGCAAGGAAGTGATAGAATGAGCTATTCTTGAGAATCCGGCTATAAACCTTCTATAGCAGCCTACTAGACCCATAAAAGATCTAACTTCCGCCACATTCCTTGGCGCTGACCATTCTCAAATGGCCTCAACCTTTTCAGGATCCACAACGATCCCTTCCTTTGATATAATGTGCCCCAAGTAATGAATCTGCCTTTGATAAAATGAGCACTTGCTCAGTTTTGCGTACAGTTGGTGTTCTCTCAACACCTGCAGCACCATTCTCAGGTGTTGCTCATGTTCTTCCTCTGTCTTGGAATACACCAAGATATCCTCCAGGAAGACTATGACAAACTTGTCCAAATAATCTCTGAACACTCCATTCATTAAGCACATGAAAACAACAGGTGCATTTGTCAGTGCAAACGGCACCACTGTGAATTCATAATGATCGTACCTTGTTCTAAAGGCGGTCTTGCTAATGTCCTCATCATTTATTCTCACTTGGTGATATCCAGATCTGAGATCTGTTTTTGAAAATATTTTTGCATCCTTCAACTGATCAAAAAGATCATCGATCCTTGGCAAATGATACTTGTTCTTGACAGTTACCTTATTCAACTGCCAGAAATAAATGCACAGCGTCAACATCCCATCTTTCTTCTTCACGAATAGGACCGGGGCTCCCCAAGGTGACACGCTGGGGTGAATGTATCCCCTCTTTAGTAGCTCTTCGGGCTGCAATTGCAACTCTTTCAGCTCTAGCGTACTCATTCTATAAGGAGCCTTCGAAACTGGAGCTGCTCCAGGCATCAAATTTATAGAAAAATCGATGTTCCTCTTCGAAGGTAGTCCAGGTACCGCCTGAAATACGTCCTTGAACTCTTTGAGTACCTCGTGATCTTCCATATTCAAGACTACATCTCAGGATGTTTCTTCCACCCGAGCTGCAAATAATTGACAACCTTTCCGGTAACATTTCTTCAGCTGCATGGCTGAGATTTCCCTAACAACCATGGATCTGGGAATTCCTTGGACTGTTACCTGATTTCCCTCTTCATTCAGGCATGTAAACCTCTTGTTACAGCAATCCAGAAGCGCATGGTGTTGGTCCAACCAGTCCATCCCAATTAAGCAATCATATGAGCCTAAAGGTAGAATGTTCAATTCAGCCTTAATGCTCATTCCTTTCATGTCTACTGAACATGACTTAACCAATTCAGTGACCTTCCTTTTGGTTCCTGTGGCCAACTTCACTAGCCAAGACTTTTCATCTTTTCTTCTTGTTAAATGAAAACTTTCCACCACTCTAGGATCTATATAACTATGGCTAACCCCTGAATCAATTAAAATAACAAGTGGTTGGTTGTTAATCGTACCTTCCACTTCAATCATGTGCGATTGAAATTCTGCTTGCTTGTTGTCCAGGGCTATGTAGATCCTTGGCATTCTGCTGCCCATATCCTCCACTATTTCGGCTTGCTGAACAGTATGGACAGTTTTCGCTTTATCTTTTCTGTGGGGGCAGTCTCTGTACCTATGATTCCCTTTACAGCCCCAACACTCCATAGGTGGCGGTCTTGGAATCTGCTCACTCCCTTCAACTTTCCTGGGCTCTCTAAAAAATGACTGTCCCCAAGGACTGTTCCTGAAAAAGGGAGGCATGTTTCCCTTATGCCTTTGTTTTTTCTTAAACCTCTTCTGGTTATCCCAAGCCTTCCGAAAGGTAGGCTTTTCTCTTTGCTATTCGTATAAGCATTTCTCCCTTCTGTACCATCCTGCTCTGGCGCACTGAGAAAACTTACTTTTTGAGGACACTTGCTCGCAAGCGATCTGGAATTTTATGATGTTAAACCATTTATACTTGATTATGATGCGATTGACAGACGACATGATGTTTTACTATTTGATGTAGACAGGTTCTATTGACTCAATTTTATTGAGTGTGCAGGGATTTTGACCTTGACGATGCAGAGGCATCGGTGGAACACCTTGGACTCCGGATTGAGTCAGGGAGTGTGCTATTTGGGTTGATTTATTTACTGTGATATTTCATTGATTTGATGATTTGACGTTGACATGTTCTGACACGATTTTTGATGATGCAGGCTGACGATAGCTTGCCGAACAGACTCACATATGGAGTAAAGGGGCCACCCACGATTTCCAGAGAGGTTGAGGGAGAGGGGTGGACAACAGCCCTGCCACCGCCTACTAGCACTCCCGCCGTGGCTCGAACTGTAGGTTAACGATTACCTAGTTTGAGAGGATCCACGATGCCGTGAGGGAAGACTGCGACAGTCGCTCACGATGATTCTAAGGGGCGCGCAATAAGGCGGGGGCCTTATTCCTTAGAACCCTCAGTCTCCCACAAGTTCACCTGGCATAGTGTTGACTCCAGGGGTTATAGATGTCTACCAATCAGTCCAGTTGGCGAGTGGCACCCTTGGATCACGTGGTGCATCCTGAAGGGCACGTCGCACAAAAGAAACACAAGAAGCGAGTGGCACCCTTGGAGCACGTGGTGCAT
>ML794752.1:361935-408740 GCA_009831015.1 Picea engelmannii | reverse complement strand
CACATACCATGATACCTCGGACCAATTACCTCATGGAGCAAGAGCCCTTTCTGATGCAAGCCCAGGCCGGTAGTGATGGAGGCTGGTACTGCTGATAGGACAAGTCTGGCTGAGAAGAAGAAAAGATGGGCCCTCAAGGGCCATGCTCAAGTCAATCTGCTCTTGTACTCCATGTCTGGGATCATGTGGGCCTCACGACATGATCTCCTAGTTATCCCTAGATATCGGGGATAACAAGACCAACATAGACCAACATTGTAATGAGCAGAACATAGACCAACATTGCAATGTGACAAACATAGACCAACATTGCAATGAGACGAATATTTCTCAATGTTGCAATATGACGAACATAACCCACTGTTGGAATTTGAAAAATCTATTTCAATTCCATAATGTGACCAAAAAAAAACCTTTGTCATAATTTGATGACCATAACCTTACAATGTCATGTGACAACCAAAATTTGATGTCACAATGTGACGAACAAAATCTGATGTTGCAATGTGATGAACAAAACATGATCAACATTGCAATGCAGTAGTGTCATAGTAAACTATGGTTAAGCATAATCAACATGACCCACCATAATCAAATCCACATGGTCAATGAAGGACAACCATGGACATGGTCAACCATAATACACCCCAGTCAACCATAGTCAACAATGGTCACGGTCAACTATAGTGAAGGACAACCACGATCAACCATGGTCATTTTCAATTAATGTATTAATACTTTAATAATGTATTATCAATGTATTACTACCTTATATTAATGTATTAATACTTTAAAAATGTATTTATTGATATACTATTACTTTAATAATGTATTAATAATTCCATATGTTACACTATACATTAATGTATTAATACTTTAATTTTTACATTACATTGATGTAATAATGTATTGTTAATGTATTAATGCATGTCAATGTATTACTACTTTATTAATGTATTACTTTATTAGTGTATTAATACTTTATTAATGTTTTAATGTATCAATATTTTAGTAATATATTTATTAATGCATTTAATGTATTTTTTTTGTATTACTAATGTATTACTTTATTAGTGTACTAATACTTTAGGAATGTATTAAATTATTAATTGATGAATAAATTACATTATTAATGTATTAATACTTTAATTTATACATTATAGTAATGTAATAATGTATTGTCAATGTATCAATACTTTAATAATGTTTTACTAAATACATTAAGGCCAACGTATTACTATTTTATTAATGTATTTATTAATGGATTTAATGTATTTATTGATGTATTCAATATATTACTTTATTATTAAATTAATACTTTCACAATGTATTAATGTATGAATTAATTAATACATTATATTGTTAATGTATCAATCTATTAATACACTTCTTTATATATTAATATAAATTAATAATTTAATTTATATATTATAGTAATCTAATTATGTATTACTAAATACAATAAGGTGAATGCATTACTATTTTTTTTCCCAAGAGAAAAAATGTAAAGTTTATTTCATCCATCTAGAGAAAAGAAATTTATGTTCTACGGATACATGTTTCCATGTATGTGACCAAGAGAGCATCTAAGAGAGACCAATATCACATCACTGCCCCCCAAATAACCATTGTTGTCCATACATAAACAAAATACATAAACTTCCCAGGCCTGAAGAAATAAAGGCCACCTTGTTGATCACTAGTCCAAAAACAAAACATCACTGCCCTCCACATAAAAGATGTTGATATATAACAGAAATACATAACCAATCCACATGGCTGGGATGAGAATACCATTCTACTCGTCACTAGTCCAAAAAGAGAAAAAAAAAATCTCCAAAAAAGAAAGAAACAAAATTGTAAGGACTCCAAGAATCATTGCCATAACATTATGAAGCATAAACTAGTGTCCCTGATCTCACTGTTCCAGGGTAGTGTTAAAAGGAACTTTCCTAAGAATACTTTTATCCCCCTGCTGAGACTCTTTTATGACCCACTTCCCATGATCTAGACACAAACCTTCCTTACAGATAATGGTTGCTTCCTTGTTGAGCTCCCAGTAAACATATTGAATAATAAACAAATCAAATAATGCCAATATGTTGAAAACTTCATCAAGTAGTGGTGACAAGGTGATGTTATGAAATCGATGATATTTATTTATCCAATTGATAATCAATAGTGAATACTAAAAAATCTGCAAGGATTAACATTCCTTTCCACAACAAACATAACCAGGCATTTTAAGGAAAGGAGTTATGCATGGTTGTTTGTCACTGGCCCAAAACCCATTGAAATCCTGAAGTAATGTGAGTGAGAGAGGTACATAGCTACATGCTCTCCAATACAAGAATTTTCATCTTGCAAAGCACCATCAAAGAAATCCCACTGGACGTTGTCCTGAATTTGTACCTTTGAAATGTGTCTTTCCCTTCTAGCTTCCGTATCTTGAGGAAAGTGTTCAAGGATGCTAAACCCTTGGGATTGCTACTATCTCTAGAAGGGTTAGTTTGTCCTTGAATACGACTGCATTTATATGCATCAAAACCCCCCAGATTAGTATGAGGGGCAGCACCTTTGTGATATCCTCAAATATTAAAACAATTTATTTCAATGTTGTTTTATGGAAATTTGGATTTGAAATTGTGAAGGCATGTCATCATTATTTTTGTGATTGTTGGGCAATAGTTTGACTTTCCGACTTTCCTTTTTTGATGGACGCATGTATGAGACATATATTTTAATAATTAAATGTTGGAAAATAGGTGAAACAACCAAGTTAAAAGTAGTTGACTATGGCTCCATGAGTGGGGAACATGTTTGAGTTAACTCATAGATGATTTTTACAAGTATCAGAAGTTGAGTTATGTCACTAGCATCCCCTAAAAATTAGGGATTTGTAAAGCTGCGAATTTCTCAAGGAGGAAAATGGCTGAAAAGTCTTGGGCAATAAAAAATGGAATATATACAACATATGTGGGAGGTGTTACAAATAAGTGTTTTCATAGATCTCTTTTCTTTTTTATTAGATATTGAATTGTTTACATAATAGAATATGATCTATATAATTATAGTTTATTTTTCAATAAAGTTTATGTATTTTTATGTAGCCACAAAATTTGTATATGCAACATAATTGAACCTCTATAAATGTATTTTATTATTCATGCAAGGATTAAGGATTGTATGTAGCTATAAAAAAATTATTTGTATACGCTACAAGATTGGATTAGTATAGATGCATGTATGATACATAAGCTAAATGGTCACCTTATGAATCATAGATTTTCAACCTGGAATTATATATTTTAGTTATAATCAAAAGAAAGGAAAAGATTAAACAATTATGTATTAATATACAAAGCCCCAAAAACCTCTAGGAAATTCCCATATATAGGGTATATTTTAAATACTATACAACCGGGAAATTAATTAAATATTCCTGCAGGGAGGAAGAATGAATACTTTAATAATTCCGTAAGAATGGGAGAATCAAGATTCTATGTCTTTAATATTGCAGGTACGAATTTATAAAGTAAATTCATGAGAAAATGCAGGCTATAGAATTAAAAACTGTAAGGAATAAATTGTACATCAACATATACTAACATAATTAAACTACATATATATTTTGGGAAATTGATAACCCTATGTTACTTAGTGGTTTTGTTACCAATATATATTTTCTACCAGATACATTATGGTTGTTTAAATAAGTTTTTTATATCACAATAAAATTCAGCGAATTATAGAAACTATTATTGTGGAGTCTAAAAATGAAGTTCTTCCTACGTATAAGAGTTGTTATAGTTTCTATGTTCACGATTTTTTTTCTAAGGTTATAACATGATGACAAAAGGGAAGAACGATATAGATTAACTATACATACATTTATATAATTTCAAGTAATCTATAAAAATTACATGCTCTCGTAAATAAGTATGGAAATAGTTTATTTTTCCACACTCGCTAATGTATATACGATACTTGGTAGACAGAACACAAAGAGTGTAGAGTTCGGATCTATAATCTTCGAGAACTAACAACAATAAAATTATAGAAATAAACATAAGACAAAATAATCTCTGGGATCTTTTACAAAAATTAGATTAGAGTTCTCTCATCGTAACCTTCCTCAAATTTAGAACCTAAGTACCTTTCGCAAGCGGATTTATCCTGTGCAGATCCATGGTGATATCATTATACCTGTAAGATAGAGTAGCATATGGTATCAAAGTAATACAATTAAAAAAAAATTGGCACACATAACAAAATTAGATAAGAACTAAATAAATAAAATTTTCTGATGATTCACTTATTTATTCTGATGATTCACTTATCTATTACGATAAAAGGGCACCTTAGGAAAATATGAAAACATGATTCTTCCCCTTGCATAAGGAACACCAACCTTGTCCCTCAATAACGAGGCTCTTCATTCTATCCCAAGATGGAACTTTATTTTTAAGGACACACCACATGAAAGTACGAGCTTTTAGATGTATTTTAATTTTCCATAACCCCTTCCACCACCAAATGGGTTCCTAGTTATATAGATCAATCATAATCTGAGTATATCCCAACTTGGGGGAATAATCCCCAAAGGGTGAGCCCTGCCAAAACAACTCATCATCTTTGTCCAAAATACGAACATGGGCCGATTTTAGTTCTCTAATATAATTAGTCCAAGCCTTTGTAAAAAAATCCCCCAAGCCTACTTGATCAAGATTTTTCCATTCCTGAGACCAAGTAGAAGTTTTCTCTAGGTCAACAATCTGATTGAGATGGTAAAATCTGTTTCCATGAGGATATGGATGACATATGTTGGTAAAAGATGAGATCTCACACTTCCTGGCCAAGGATCGACCCCAATTCTCACCTAAGAACCTCTCCCTATAATCCATGCGAGGTCAACCCCTATGACTGAAAAGGAGAGGAGAAAAACTTTCCAAATTATGGAACAATTTAAGTATCTTTTAATTAGATTTATCACCGAATCCAAAAGTGGCTCAAGATGGACATATTTTCTATAGACTACATGAGTCCACAAATTTTCCATCTTGATAAGTCTCCAGTTGGATTTGGCCTCAAGAGCCCTTGAAAAAGAGAAAATATTCTTTAGCCCCCATCCTCCTAAATATTTTGGCAATGCAAAAGACTCCCATTTTCCCAAGGGGCCACAAAATTATCTTTTGAACCTGCCCAGATGAACTTCAATGAAATCCTTTTCGATTTCTCCAGCACACCCTTTGGAATCCAAGCTAGGGACATCTAGTAGACTGGGATGGCTTCAATGACGGATTTTGCTAGCACCAACCTACCTACCCTAGATAACCATTTGAAGCTCCATCCTTTCAACCTTTTTTGAAATTTAACAATGAGCCACCTCCAGTCTTATTTCCTGTAGTTGTCATGTTTGAGTTGAATGCCCAAATATTTTAGGCCCTCTTCCAATGCCTTATGTTCAAAAGGGAAAAGGATCATGTATTCTTCTTCTTCCTCCCTGTTCATATTGTGAATCGAGAGAGAAGATTTTTGTTCATTCATTCCCATGCTAGTATCCTTCCCAAATAGATCCAGGATCTCAACGAGCTTTCTAGCATTATTCCTCATCCCATTACATAAAATTAGTACATCATATACAAATAAGAGATGATAAATCCTTAAGATGTTGGTGACAAAAATGCCTTGGATTTCACCATTCAAATTTGTCCCCCCTGAAGATCTGCTAAGATCTTCAACTACTAACAAGAAAAGTAGGGGAGAAAAAGGACAACCCTGCCTCAAGCCTCTATGAGCTCCGAAGAAAGGTGAGGCTGATCCATTTATTAGGACTGTGAAAGAGACAAAATATATGCAACACATTGCCCAGTTGATAAAGGGGACTTCTAACCCCAAATGAGTTAAAAACATTCTGATATAGATCCAACTCACTTTGACATATGATTTGGACAGGTCAATATTTAGGATGGTTCCTTTTAAGTTTTGAGTTTTCAAGTTGTGAATTACCTCTTGGGCCACCCCAATGGCCTCATGTATTTTCCTTCCTTGCAAAAAACCAAATTGTTCCTTAGAAATATTGTTTGAGAGGATAGCCTTGATTCTCCTTGCAATAATCTTGGACACCCCTTTATAAATGCAATTACACAAGGAGATTGGTTTGAAGTCCTCCATAGATGAGGGATTGTCAATATTTTAAATGAGGGATAAAAAGGTTGAGTTTAAGGGGTCAAACATGTACCCTTTTGATATGGATTTTTCAACTACCTTAAAAATATCATTTCCAATGATATCATAAAGGCCAATGAAGAATTCAATCAGCCAACCATCCAGGCTAGGAATTTTATCTCTCTAGAAACTATGAATTACTTCGTTATGCTCATCTTATGTAAATTCTGCCATAAGAGATATATTTTCCTCCTCTCCCAAAAACTGAGGGAAGAAGAGGGCCAATCTCACAATTTATGCCATTAAGGCCCTTGGATATTCCCTGAACAAGGTTTGGAAATAGTCTTTTCCAATCTTTTCCATACCATCAAAAGATGTGATTCTTCTGCCTTCTGAGTCCCTTAGGCTCCAAATAATATTTCTAATTTTCCTACACTTAGCATAAGCCTGGAAATAAATTGTGTTGCCATCCCCTTTATCCAACCAGATCGACTGTATTTTTAGACGCCATTCTATCTCTCGAGCTTCCAACAACTATATTTTCCATTTTTCGAAAGTAACCAAAATATCCTTCAATTTATTACTACTGTAACCCCCTCCTTCGTATTCATAAAAGGTTTGAAGATCCGACTCAACTTAAACTAACTCATGGGACTCCTGCTGCCTTTTGTCCCTAGCCCATACCATCGTGGCTTGTTTTACCCTTCAAAGGTTTACCTCAAACTGAGCTCCAACACTGTCCTTTGTGTTAATTTTAGAGAAACTATTAAGTTTCTTTTCAATTTACTAGATAACAATAACATAGGTAGGATCACTGAGAGAAACAAAATCACAAGATACACAACATTTATCTTGGGAAACCCTCATGGGGTAGAAAACCCAAAAAAACTTCCTTAATATAGATTGCCAATAAAATTCCAAGATAAAAGACCAAACACTATAGAGTAACCAAGACTAAGCAATGTGCCTCTATCTTCCTTCTTCTCCCAACTGCAACTATCTCCAAACTTGCACACTTATTGAGTGACTTGAGTGAGTGAGCTAATGAGGCCCTAGCCTAGATCTTATTTATACTGGATGGAAGGCACTAGGGAGGTGTCTCTTCATGAAACAGGGCCAACTTCTTCTCTTAGTGGCTAAAACCACTTTAATTAGGCCTGGGGAATGAATTCTTAATTAGCATCATATAATTATGGTTTGATCAGTCCAAAAAAGGGGATTTGGTCATTTACAATGCTCGACATGATCAATCCAAAAAACATGATTGATCTAATTAATAATAACTCAATAATAAGTATAATACTCTTTGTAGTTACAATATTTCAACACTCCCCATTAACAAGAAGGGTATTCTACAATACAACATCATCAGAGAGAGAGGGAAACAACATCACCGATGTCTTGAACATTGAATGACATGAAGTTTTTCTCATCATCAATATCATCATCCACAACATGGAGTTGGAATGGAATCATCATCATCTGCATCAACATCAATTAGTATAACACTGATACATCATCATCATCAATAACAACACGAGGTTGATACAACATCAAGACCAACAACAACATCATCAACACGAGGTTGAGAACATGAGGCTGATACATCATCAACAACAACATCATCATCACAACACAAAGGTTGGAGAAACAACATCATCACGACACGAAGGCTCGAGCAAAAAAAACATCATCATCATGGGGAAATCGAATGAGGCAGGTGTAACAACATTTTGTGGTACTTTGTCAGTCCCTAAGGAGCTTCCCAAGAATCATAATATTCCTTAGGATATAAAATCATAACGGAGCTACCACGTGGCACTCTAATAGACCGTCCTTACCGGACCTTCGAGATTTTCCCAGGAATCATAAGATTCCCTAGGATTATTAAAATCCCAACGAAGATACCACTACTAACCACAACTAGCATATACATGCACAGGTACTCTGACAGACCATCCTTAACGGAAATTTGGGATCTGTCCAGGGATGATCAGTCCTCTAGGATATAAAATCCTAAATGAGATACCCGTTGTTGGTCAGGATACCATAGTATCATCAACATCACTCCCCATTTCAATGGAGGTCCTTTCGGACTATACCAATATTGTCTAAAAAATGATCAAACTTTACATGAGACAGAGGCTTGGTAAACACATCTGCAACCTGCTCATCTATGCCAACATATTGGAGCTTTATGGCTACCCTCTATACCATATCATGAATGTAGTGATACCAGATTTCTATGTTCTTCGACTTGTCATGGAACACAAGTTTCTCTGTCATCTTTATGTATCTCTGGTTATCACATAGAATCATGGTTTCTTCCATCTCCAGATAAAATAGACCTATCAACAACTTATGAATCCATATGGCTTCACAACTGGTGGAACATGCAACAATGTATTCTGCTTTTGTTGTGCTGAGAGAAATCCTAGATTGCTTCCTATTCGTCCATGAAGTCATGGTTGACCCTAGACTAAAACAACATCCTAAAGTGCTCTTTCTTTCAGAAACACTTCCATCTGAATCTGAATCCGTATAACAAATCAATTAGAAGTCACGATCTCCATTATAATAGAGACCAAAGTCCAATGTACCCTTAAGGTATCTCATCACATGTTTTGCAGCAACAAGGTGAACACATTTGGGCTCTACTAGATACTGACTCAAGGTGTTCACATCAAAACATATATCAGGATTGATGTTCGTCAGACACATCAACAATCCAATGATCTGTCTATACAACGTAGCATCAACCAATTTTGACGAAGTATCAACCAGGATCTTCAACTTTGTTTCCATGGGTGTGTTCATGGATTTACACTCCAACATATCAAACCTCTTCAGTATTTCAACTGCATACTTCCCTTGGTTAAGGAAGATATTCTTTGGGCTTTGCCAAACCTCAAGACCTAAGAAATAGTGCATAAGGCCTAGATCTTTCATCTCAAATTATGCAATGAGCTTCTTCTTACAATTAGTAATGAGATTTTCTTCTCCAGTTAAGAATAGGTCATCCACATACAACAACAATATAATAGGCTTATCATTCATAACCTTGAAGTAAAGGTTAGAATCAACTTTACTCTCGGTAAATCCCAAGCTCGTCGGGAAACTGTCAATTCTTCCATACCAAGCTCTAGGAGCTTGCTTCAATCCATACAGAGCCTTCTTCAACCTGAAGACATGTGTCTTTCTGTCTTCAACTTCAAACCCTTGAGGTTGTTCTATATACACTTCTTCTTCAATGACACCATTTAAGAAGGTTGTTTTCACATCCATCTGGTGTAACTTCCACTTCATCTTAGCTACAAGAGCTATGATGGTTCTGATAGAAGTGTATCTGGCTACAAGAGAAAACATCTCTTCATAGTCAATGCCTTCCTTTTGAGAAAATCTATGAGCTTGAAACCTTGTTTTATATTTCTCAATACTTCCATCAACATCATATTTTATCTTATAGAGCCATTTGGAAGATACCACATATTTTCTCTTCGATCTGGGAACTATTTCCCATACATCATTCTTTATAATTGATTGGTATTCTTTTGTCATGGAATCTACCCATTCTTTCTTATGAATGGCTTCTTCAAGGCAAGTAGGCTCCCTCTCTATGAGATCACACATCAAATCCATATAACTAGAGATTGGCTTAGTTTTATTGACTTTTCTCATGGTTCCTTCTGGGGCACCATACTTCTCTCCATATTGAATTAGTTCCCTTGCCTAAGCTGGATTTCTCTTGTGAGAGATCATCATTTGGGGAGGTTCTTGAGATTCTTTCATGTCATGATCTTTTGGAATCTCCTCATCATGGGAAATTGTGACTTCCCTTACTAGTTCGGATACTATGGGAGCTACAAGTTCTTCTTCATATACTTCTTCTATTAAATTTGGCATCTTCGACAGTCATTCTCCAATGTGAGTCTAATGCAAAAGTCAGGGGGAACATACAACCTCTAGGAGCATAGACAGTCTAGTGCAAAAGTTAGGGGGAACGTACAACCTCTGTGAGCATAGACAGACTAGTGCAAAATTCAGGGGGAACGTACAACCTTTGTGAGCCTAGTCAAACCTTGTGAGCCATGAGCAAAAGTCGAGGCATCTAGAAAACGTTAGGTTCAATATAAAATTCCTATGAGCTAGAAACAAATGATATTCCTAATATTGCAAATGATGAAATTGTATTGATATAGTGCGTTGGCACATGTAAACATTATCCACCATGAAGAGAATTCTGAATTGCCTTGTCAAGAGTTGTAACTAAAGTCTTGAGTCTAGTTCTATTGTAGAACTAAAGTGTAATGTTGAGTTGCAACTAAAGTCTTGAGTCTATTTCTATTGTAGATCTAAAGTGTAATGTTGAGTTGAAACTAAAGTCTTGAGTCTAGTTCTATTGTAGAACTAAAGTGTAATGTTGAGTCACAACTAAAGTATTAATTCTAGTTCTAAGTTCAAACTAAAGCATGTCAGTCTCAAGTCTAGTTCTAAGTTCGAACTAAAGTGTAAAGCTAAGTTGTAACCAGTCTTAAGTCTAGTTCTAAGTTTGAACTAAATCATATCGGTCTCAAGTCTAGTTGTAAGTTCGAACTAAAACATGAAGCTGAGTTATGTTTAATGCATGCAATTAGGTTACTATTTCGAGCTTCCCCTCTTCCCCTCTTCAGCCTATATAAGAAGTGGTTGAACCCTCTCTGCAACATAGTTCTGCAACACAGTTTTGAAACACAGTTTTCATATGCAGGTTGAGGGTGAAGTAATAGAGGAGCACATCAGTGATAAAGAGGCAGCACATCAAAGGTGTATTTCAGCAAGGTCTAGTAAGTCTTTGTTAGGTGAGAGTCATCTTGGCATGCTCTTTGAGAGTAGAACATTCATGGTGGATATTTGTAAGAGATTGTACATTATTAATGCAATAAAGGAATATTGTTTGTTGGGGTTTTTCTCCATGTACAGGGTTTCCCCAGGGTATATGTGTTGTTGATGTGCATGTTTACTTATCTGCATAGTTATTTCTATTCGATTATGATTTGGAATTGTTGAAGTGTATTAAGATGGAATCAAAATATTGAAGAAAATAAAAGAATTAATCCACATAAGAAATCAAGATAGTAATTTAACATGGTCTCAGAGCTTAGGTTGTGTTAAACGTGTTGAAGTGCAGCAGCAGGTACACATAGATCCAAGCAAGCTTGATTAAGTTTCCAGTGTGAGGACCATGGCATCCTCCATTTCAGTCAGGGCCGAGGATAGGCTTGAAGTAGCTACCAACTTTAATGTGTGGAAGCTCCGTATAGCAAATATCTTGCAAGAGCATGATCTTGAGTAGTATGTGACCACAGTGGTGGAGGAACCAATGAATAATACAGGAAGAACGACCTTCGGGAAGAGTCAAGCAAAGGCCAAGCGAATCATCTTTGACTTAGTCAAATATAGTATAATGCCTACAATGACTTCGTTGATGACTACCAAGGACTATATGGATACCTTGGTGACTATGTATGAGAAATAGGCTCCAAGTCAGAAGAGAACACTTAAGCACAAGATTAAGTATTTGAAGATGGAGAAAGGTGAATCAGTGGCATCTTTATGTTCCAGGATAGCTCAAATAAGAGATCATCTTTTGGTCATGGGGGTTACAGTGGACGATGATGATTTAGTGCATGCCATTTTTTACGGTCTTCCTTCTCCATGGGAGACATTCTTATCCAGTGTAAGTGGGAGAGAGATTCAGCCCACGTTTGAGAGGTTATGGGATGATTTCCTCTAGAAGGAGAGTCGCACAGCTACCAGGAGCGAGCCAATGAAACAAGAGAACTCAACCTTAGCATCAAGATTCAAGGGAAAGAAGAAAGGCACTTTCCAGAAAGGCTCTTAGTGGAAGCCAAACACCAAAGGTACATTCAAAGGAAAGAATATTGATACATCTAAGATTAAATGCTTTAATTGTAATAAGTTGGGTCATTATGCTAAAGATTGTTGGTTTAGAAAGAAATATCCTAGGAAAGAGAAACATCATGCCTCAATTGTTGAGGATGATGAATCCAAAAGAAATTAGAAAAGTCCTTCTAATGAGAAAGAAAATAGGAAAGAATATTATTTGGTTTATGCCTTATCCAGTTAAGTTTCCACGAGGACGAAAACTTGGTTAGTAGACAGTGGTGTATCAAAGCACATGACAGGGTACAAGGAGATCCTCTCAGATTTCGAGACAAAATATTTTGCAGAGCAGGTCAAGCTTGGGGATGAAAATGTTACAAGATAGAGGGAGTAGGCTCTATCTCCTTCAGATTGGAATTTGGGGCTAGACTTCATGTTGATGAAGTATTATATGTTCCAGGGCTCAAGAAGAATCTACTATCAGTTGCAACCCTTGAGGACAAGGGATATTGGGTGATCTTCAAGGACAGGAAGGCATTACTATGGGCTAAAGGTAGCCACTTAAGTACAACATAACCCATTGGAACTCGCAATGGAGGATTGTATGTCGTGTCAGGACAGTCAGTTCAGGCATTAGCTCATGATGCAATTAGCTCCAGCGAGTTGTTTCACAAAAGACTTGGACATCTTCATTAGAAAGTTCTTCCAGATCTACAGAACATTGTATGTGGCATGCCTTCTATTTCTCTTAGTAAAAATGAAATTTGTAAAGGATGCATGCTAGGTAAAAATATAAAGAAAGCATTTCCTCGTAGTGACAATAGATCTTAGGGAATCTTAGATCTGGTTCATTCTGATGTATGTGGTCCCATGCCATCTCCCTCACTCAGTGGTTGTTTGTATTATGTCATTTTTATTGATGATTACTCAAGAAAATGTTGGATATATTTTCTTAAAGCTAAAAGTGACACATTTGATAAATTCAAGGGATATAAAGCCTTTATTGAAAAGCAGACAGGGAAACACATCAGAATCCTTAGAATAGACAATGGAGGAGAGTTTGAATGTCTTTAGTTTGAGGATTTCTGCAAGTCAACAGGAATCAAGAAACAGTTGATCGTGCCATACAACCCTCAGTAAAATCGTGTTGCTGAGAGGAAAAATAGGACTATTTGTGAGGTAGCGAAAGCAATGATGTTTGACCAGAATCTGCCAAATTCTTTATAGGCATAAGTTACCTCCACTACCGTGTATATTCATAACAGGTGTCCACACGCTATTTTGAAGGACAAGACTCCTTAGGAGTTCTTCTCAGGGATCAAACCTAAAGTAGGGCATCTAAGGATATTTGGATGTCCTACGTATATTCATATCCCTAAGGAAAAGAGGACAAATATGGAACCCTCAGGCAAGAAAGGGGTTTTTGTGGGGTACAGTGAGAACTCCAAGGCAAACTGGATTTATGTACTAGGTCAGAGGAAAATAGAGGTAAGCAGAGATGTGAATTTCCATGAGGAAGCTGCATTTAAGAAATCGAGAGAGCTTCAACAGGATTCAAAATCAGTTCAGTCGGCCCCACCCTCTTCTGAAAATGAAGAGTCAGATGATCAGAGGGAGGAACCTCATGAAGGGCCAAGTAATGAGCCCCTAGAACCCGCTGAAGTGTTAGAAAGAACTCTTGAAGAACCTCCATCCAAAAGGAAGCCATGGTGACTTAAAGAAATAGTGTGGGAAGCAGAAAGGATAGCGGCTCCCAAAGGAATTTTCAGGGAAAGGAAGAGGCCTCGTAGGTTTGGAGGCTATGTTGCACTGATGAGCAGCATTAGTGATGTTGAACCTTCTTCACTTGAAGAAGAAGATAAATTACAAGTATCGAAGGATGTCTTTCTTGAGGAATACAGGTCTATTATAAAGAACAATGTTTGGGACATTGTGCCAAGGCCAAAAGACAAATCATTGGTTTCTTCCAAATGGATCTATAAGATCAAACATGTAGTTGATGGAAGTGTGGAAAAGTTCAAAGCAATATTTGTAACCATAGGTTTCACTCAAAAAGAAGGAATCGATTATGAAGAGACTTTTTCTCCTAGATCCAGGTATACCTCCATTCGAGCTATTATTTCTTTAGCTTTCGTACTTGGTTGGAAGCTACATCAGATGGATGTAAAAACAACATTCTTGAATGGAAACATTGAACAGGAGGTGTTTTTGGAACAACCAAATGGTTTTATACTGCATAAGAAAGGCACTCATGTATGCAAGTTAAGGAAGGCCTTGTATGGTCTTAAGCAGGCTCCCAAAGTTTGGTATGACAGGATTGATGGCTTTCTTAAAAGCCTGGGCTTTCATAAAAATGTTGTTGATGAAAATATGTACTTCAAGGTAAGAGGTAACCAACCTGTTATACTAATCCAGTATGTTGATGATATCTTTCTAACATGAGATGAAGGGATAATAGCTTGGTGTAAGAGGGATATAACCTCAGAATTCGAGATGAAAGACTTAGGCTTGATGCATTACTTCCTAAGATTTGAAGTGTGGTAAAGATAGGGCGAGATATTTCTGGCACAAGGAAAATACACAATGGATGTATTAAAGAGGTTTGGTATGATGGATTGCAAATCCATGTCTACTTCGATGGTTACCAACCTGAAGAAGCTGCATGATTTTGATACAGATTCAGATTTGGTGGATCACACCATGTATAGGCAGTTGATTGGATCATTGATGTACACGATCCACACTAGGCCAGATATATGTTATGTAGTGATTGCAATGAGTCAATTCATGACTAAACCGAGATAGAGACACTGGTTGGCAGCAAATCACATCTTGAGATATCTCAGAGGGACCATTACTTATGGTCTTAGATATACATCCAGTGGTGGTTTATTTTTGCATGGGTATGCAGATGTTGACTAGGCAAGAAGCCCAGTGGATCGGAAGAGTACTTCCAGATACTGCTTCAGTTTAGGATCCGCTATGATCTCTTGGTCAAGCCGAAATCAAGGATCCATTGCACAAAGTACAACAGAGGTTGAGTACATTGAAACAAGTGATGCTAGCAAAGAAGCAGTATGGCTTAGAAAATTGGTTTCTGGGTTATTTGGTGACAAGCTCGAGACGATAGTGGTTCACTGTGATAATCAAAGTTTCATAAAATTGACAGAGAACCCGGTATTTCACGACAGGTCAAAACATATTGACATGAGGTACCACTACATCCGAGACTTGGTCCAGAGAAAAACTGTAAAGTTACAGTTCATAGCCACGAGCGAGAAGGTAGTTGATATCCTAACTAAGCCTCTGACCTCGAGACAATTTGTGCAGCTGAGAGGCAAGATTGGTATGGCTGAGAATGACTCCCTCGCTGAGAGGGAGTGTTAAATTTGGCACCATCTATAGTCATTCTCCAATGAGAGGCCATATGGGCCACCCTGAGGCTAGCCAGGGAGATTTGGAGAATCAACCAGTCTTGTGAGGTATTGACAAAAGCCAGGGGGAACGTACAACCTCAGTGAGTCAAACCAAAAGTCAGGACGAACGAGATGCTATGCGAGTCTAATGAAAAATTCAGGGGGAACTTACAACCTATGTGAGCATAGACAATCTAGTGCAAAAGTTAGGGGGGAACGTACAACCTCTGTGAGCATAGACAGACTAGTGCAAAAGTTAGGGGGAACATACAACCTCTGTGAGCCTAGTCAAACCTTGTGAACCATGAGAAAAAGTCAAGGCATCTAGCAAAAGTTAGGTTGAATATAAAATTCCTATGAGCTAGAAACAAATGATATTCCTAATATTGCAAATGATGTAATTGTATTGATCTAGTGCATTGGCATATGTAAACATTATCCACCATGAAGAGAATTTTGAATTACCTTGTCAAGAGTTGTAACTAAAGTCTTGAGTCTAGTTCTATTGTAGAACTAAAGTGTATTGTTGAGTTGCAACTAAAGTCTTGAGTCTAGTTCTATTGTAGAACTAAAGTGTAATGTTGAGTTGCAACTAAAGTCTTGAGTCTAGTTCTATTGTAGAACTAAAGTGTAATGTTGAGATGCAACTAAAGTCTTGAGTCTAGTTCTATGTTGAGTTGCAACTAAAGTCTATAGTCTAGTTCTATTGTAGAACTAAAATGTAATGTTGAGTTGCAACTAAAGTCTTGAGTGTAGTTCTATTGTAGAACTAAAGTGTAATGTTGAGTTGCAACTAAAGTCTTAAGTCTAGTTCTACGTTCGAACTAAAGCATGTCAGTCTCAAGTCTAGTTCTAAGTTTGAACTAAAGTGTAAAGTTGAGTTGTAACCAATATTAAGTCTAGTTCTAAGTTTGAACTAAAGCATGCTAGTCTCAAGTCTAGTTCTAAGTTCGAACTAAAGTGTAATGTTGAGTTGTAACCAATCTCAAGTATAGTTCTAAGTTTGAACTAAAGCATGAAGCTGAGTTATGTTTAATGCATGCAATCATGTTACTATTTCGAGCTTCCCCTCTTCCCCTCTTCAGCCTATATAAGAAGAGGTCGAACCCTCTTTGCAACACAGTTCTGCAACATGTTTTTGAAACACAGTTTTCATATGCAAGTTGAGGGTGAAGTAATAGAGGAGCACATAAGTGATAAAGAGGCAATACATCAGAGGTGTATTTCAGCAAGGTCTAGTAAGTCTTTGTCAGGTCAGAGTCATCTTGGCATGCTCTTTGAGAGCAGAACATTCATGGTGGATATTTGTAAGAGATCGTACGTTATTAATGCAATAAAGGAATATTGTTTGTTGGGGTTTTTCTCCTTGTACAGGGTTTCCCCAGGGTATATGTGTTGATGTGCATGTTTACTTATCTACATAGTTATTGCTATTCGATTATGATTTTGAATTGTTGAAGTGTATTAAGCTAGAATCAAAGTATTGAAGAAAATAAAAGAATTAATCCTCATAAGAAATAAAGCTAGTAATTTAACATCTTCAAGCTGACATCTCGTTGATTTCTTAAGTGATGCATCTTCATCAAAGGTTACATCTTTGTTGATCTCAATATGATGGTAACCTGGTATGTCAATTTTGAAGGCCTTAGAGACATCACAGTATCCAACAAATATTCCCTTCTTTACTGAAGGGTCCAACTTGGTTCTCTTCTCTTTCAGAATGTGTACAAATATTGGACAACCAATTATCTTGAGATGGATTACTTATGGCTTATTTCTGAAGAAAATTTCTTTAGGGGTTTTGAACCCAAGTGCACTATGGGATAATCTGTTTTGTACATACACTGTTGTTCTTATTGCTTCTTCCCATAAGTGCATTGGAAGATCTTGATCATGGATCATAGTCTTCACTACTTCCATTATAGGTATGTTCATTCTTTCTTCTACACCATTTTGTTGAGGATTACAGGGAGTGGTGAGCTCCCTTTTAATCCCAACATCTATGCAAAAACTTACAAACTCTTTTGAGGTGTATTCTCCTCCATTATCTGACCTGAGTATCTTGATTTTTCTTTCAGAGAGATTCTCTATCAAGGATTTGAATTCCTTGAATTTCCCAAGCACTTCATCTTTTGATTTCAAGAAGTAAACCCAATTCTTGCGAGAATAGTCATTGATAAATGACACATAGTATACATACCCACTAAGAGAGGTGGATGGCATTGGGCCACATACATCTGAGTGGATGAGCTCCAAGACTCCTTCTTCTTTACTATCACTCTTTAGGAAATGATTCTTGATAAATGACACATAGTATACATACCCACTAAGAGAGGTGGATGGCATTGGGCCACATACATCTGAGTGGATGAGCTCCAAGACTCCTTCTTCTTTACTATCACTCTTTAGGAAAGGATTCTTGATGTTCTTTCCTTGTGCACATCCCTTGCACACACCTTCATGGTCAACCTTGAAATCTGGTGGACCTGTAACTTCCTTGCTCACATATGGTAAGGCCTTGTAGTGGATGTGAGCTATTCTTCTATGCCAAAGTTCACACAAAATCTCAAAGTAGTGAATCAAGGTTGTGTTTGAGTGACCTTTTAATTTGTACAAGCCACCTTCTTTTGTTCCAATAACAATTGCATCTTCTATGGTTTTTCCTTTAGGCCACATAAAGACTTCACCATCTATGAATGCAACCCTGAAGAATTTCTTATCTAAATATGAGATAAAAGAAAATTATTCGTCAAACATGGTACATATAGTACATCCTTCATATTCATTAGGGTCTCTGAATCAAGTTTGTAATTGGACTCTCCCACTCCTTTGATAGGGTATAGAATATTGGTAATCATCTCCAAGTGTAACTTTCTGGGGAAATTTATTTTTTGTAAGACTAGAAAGAATGTCTCTCTGACTTGTCATGTGCTTGGAAGCACAACTATCTATGAGCCAAGTATCCTCACCATTGAAATAATGTAACTGCAAAGTGTATTCTAATTATTATTGATATATTATTCATTGGATCAATCCCCATTGTGGATTGATCATGTCGGCTATTGTAAAAGAACCAAATCCCCTTTTGTGGATTGGTTAAAGTATAATTGTAATAGGCAAAAGAAGAAGTCGACCCCAGAATATATCAAAGAGGCCCCAGAATATATTAAAGGTGGTTATAACCACCCAGATTAAGAAGTTGGCCCTGCCAGTGAAGAGACACTTCCACACGTGCCAGATTAGTATAAATAAGGAGGCTAGCGCCTCACTTAGACACACACTTCACTTGCTCATTGAGAGACAAGTTTCGGAGTTGTAGTTGGAGAAGAGAGAGAGAGAGAGAGAGAGAGAGAGAGAGAGGGAGAGAGGTGCATCTTTGGGAGAGGATCTTTTGTATTTTTTTGAGTTATCTCTTGGCATTGTATTGGCTATCTATAATAAGGAAGTTTTGTTGGGTTTTCTTCCCCTAGAGGGTTTCCCAGGATAAATGGTGTGTCTCTTGTGATTGTGTATTTCTCAGTGATTCTATCTTATGCTGTTGTTATTTATTGAAATGCAAAGAACTATAATAATGGCTTGAACATTAACATGGTATCAGAGCCAAGCTGAAGAAAGCATCTTTCACAAGAGTGAAAAATGTCACTGTTGTCGTACATGCAAATTAGGGCTTTTTGATGGTGAAGTATTTCAGCCCTAAAACCATCTAGAAAAGTGCGCCATCCCTCAAGGATTACTTTGGTACTCTCAGCGCACCTTTTCAATGGCTAGATCTCCTGGAAAGTGAAACCCTAGTTTCAAAAAGTACCAGAAGTACCAGAAAACCAGAAGTTCCAAAAGTACGAGAGTACCAGAGGTACCAGAAAACCAAAAGCACCAGTTCATAAATACACATATCAAGTTTGGAGGGGAAAAAGTTGGATTTTCTCAGATCCAAACACACCAAGATACTCGCCTCATCCAAGCGCACCTCCTGGTAAGTTCAGAATTTGATTTTGAGCATTTTCATTTTTTGGTCATTTTCCTAGCTCCAGGTAAAAGATGTCTGGAAGCACTAAGCTTACTGACAATCTGGAAGGTGTGGAAAACTTTTGTGCCTGGAAGTATAATATCGGTCTCATTCTTGAAGAGAATGACCTAGCAAGATTCATCAAAGAAGAAGTGTCAGAACCCGACGATGCTGCAGACAAAGCAAAGCATCAAAAGGACACGATAAGGGCCAAAATAATCATTGCAGATTCAATCAAAGATCACTTGATCCATTATGTGTCATCAAAGAAGACTCTGAAATAAATGTTTGATGCCCTAAGAAGACTATATGAAGGAAAGAACATAAACCGGAAGATGAATCTAAGAAATCAGCTCAAGAATACAAGGATGCAGAAAGGAGAAACAATCCAAGAATATTTCTCCAGAATCTCAGAATTCAAACAACAGATAGAAGCAATGGGAGATACCATAGATGAAGATGAACTCATAATGATAGCCCTTAATGGTCTCACAATACCTTGGTATGCATTCATTGAAACGATTTGTGCCAGAACAGAGAAATTGAAATTTGACCGTCTATGTGAAGAATGCATTTAAGAAGAAACAAGAGTAGCTAACCGTGAAGCATTACTTGCAAGAGATGATGACCAAGCCCTAGCTACTCACACCAAAGTAGGAAGGAAGAAGTCCTACTTCCAGAAAGAGACTCAACCCCCAAACAAGTTTAATAATAAAGAATCTCATCCAAGGAGATTTCAGAAGAAAGGACAACGAAAGGAAAGAGATTACTCGTCTGTACAATGCTACCATTGTGACAAGATGGGACACATTGCTAAATTTTGTCCAGCTAGATGAGAAGAATACAAGAGGAAACATAAGAGGCACCATGCCCATGCAATCAAAGATGAAGAGCCACCCACAAAGATGATAAGAAAGCAGATTAAAGACTATGTCTTAATCTCATCCCTCTCAGGATCGGTAACACCTGGAGAGGACACTTGACTCATTGATAGTGGAGCATCCAAGCACATGACAGGTCAAAGAGACATACTCTCTTGTATTTCAGAAAATAAATTTTCTTAGAAAGTGACACTTGGAGATGATTACCAATATCCCATCAAGGGAGTAGGAGAATCAAAATACAAACTCAATTCAGGAAATTCAATAAAGATGAAGGACATATTATATGTACCAAGTTTGACAAAGAACCTACTCTCCATTTCAGCTTTAGAAAAGAAAGGCTTCAGAGTTTCCTTTATAGATGGAGAAGTTCTTATGTGGGCTAAAGGAGAAACCTTAAATGAAGCAATCATCATTGGAAAAGAAGAAAATGGCTTGTATAAGCTAAAGGGTTACTCAGAAGCTGCCATGACCCACGCCATTGAAAACTCATGTGAACTTTGGCATAGAAGACTAGCTCACATCAACTACAAGGAGCTACCATACATATGCAAAGTTGTCACAGGTTTACCAGAACTCAAAGTTGACCATGAAGGCGTATGCAATGGATGTGCACACGGGAAGAACATCAAGAACCCTTTTCTGAAGAGAGAAAACAAAGCAGAAGGAGTCCTAGAGCTCATTCATTCAGATGTGTGTGGCCCAATGCCATCACCCTCCATCAGTGGGTATGTATACTATGTATCATTTATTGATGATTATTCTCGTAAGACCTGGGTGTATTTTTTGAAATCTAAAGATGAAGTGTTCAGCAAATTCAAAGAATTCAAAGCCTTGATAGAGAATCTTTCTGAAAGAAAGATCAAGATACTCAGGTCAGATAATGGAGGAGAATATAACTCAAAAGATTTTGTGAACTTCTGCAAATATGTTGGGATCAAGAGGGAACTCACTACTCCCTATAATCCTCAACAAAATGGTGTAACTGAAAGAAAGAACAAAACAATAATGGAAGCGGTGAAGACTATGATCCATAATCAAGATCTTCCAATGTGCTTATGGGTAGAAACAACGATGACAATCATATATGTGCATAACCGATTATCCCATAGTGCACTTGGGTTCAAGACCCCTAAAGAGATGTTCACCGGAAATAAGCCAGAAGTAAGCCATCTCAAAATATTTGGCTGCCCAATTTTTATACATATTCCGAAAGAGAAGAGAAACAAGTTGGAACCTTCAGGAAAGAAGGGAATATTTGTGGGATATTGTGAGGTCTCCAAGGCCTTCAGAATTTATATACCAAGTCACCATCATAGTGAGATGAGCAGGGATGTGACCTTTGAGGAAAATGCAGCGCTCAAGAAATCTAGAATATGCCAGCTTGAAGAAGTATATGAAGAGGAACACATAATCCCCAGAGTTGTTGAATCAGTGACGGAGGTTCCCAGAGTTGCAGAACCAGAAAGGGAAGACATAGTTTCCCCTGATGAGGAAATTCTAGAAGATCATGATATAGTAGAAGTTCAAGAACCTCCTCAGATGACTATCTTCCATAAAAGAAAGCATGCTTGGGCTAGAGAGCTCATTCAAGATGGAGAGAAGTATGGTATTCCCGAAGGAACCACGAGACAGGTGAAAAGACCAAAGCCATTCTCCAGTTATACGGCTTTGATGTGTGATCTCCTAGAGAAGGAGCCTACCTTCTTTGAAGAAGCCATTCAAAAGAAAGAATGGGCAGATTCCATGAATGAGAAATATCAATCCATAATAAAGAATGATGTATGGGAAATAGTTCCCAGACAGAAGAGTAAAGATGTGGTATCTTCCAAATGGCTCTTCAAAATAAAGCATGCTGCTGACGAAAGTATTAAGAAGTATAAAGCAAGATTTGTCGCTCGTGGATTTTCTCAAAAGTAAGGCATTGACTATGAAGAGACATTCACCCCTGTAGCTAGATACACTTCGATCAAACCCATCATAGTCCTTGCTGCTAAGATGAAGTGGAAGTTGCACCAGATAGACGTAAAGACAACCTTCCTAAATGGTGTCATCGAAGAGGAAGTGTATATAGAGCAACCTCAAGGATTTGAAGTTGAAGATAGGAAGTCTCATGTCTGCAAATTGAAGAAGGCCCTATACGGATTGAAGCAAGCTCCTAGAGCTTGGTATGGCCGGATAGACGGTTTCCTGACAAGCTTGGGCTTTACCAAAAGTAAAGCAGATTCTAACCTCTACTTCAAGGTTATGAACGATGAACCAGTGATATTATTTCTATATGTGGATGACTTATTCTTAACTGGAGAAGAAAATCTCATCATTGAATGTAAGAATAAGCTCGCTTCAGAATTTGAGATGAAATACCTTGGCCTAATGCATTATTTCTTAGGTCTTTAGGTATGGCAGAGTCCAGAGAGAATCTTCCTTAACCAAGGGAAGTATGCAGTCGAAATCTTGAAGAGATTTGGCATGTTGGAGTGCAAGTCCATGAATACACCCATGGAAGCGAAGCTAAAGTTACTGGTCGACAGTTCGTTATAATTTATTGATGCCATGTTGTACAGACAGATTATTGGATCGTTGATGTACCTAACGAACACTAGACCATATATTTGTTTTGTCATGAACACCTTAAGTCAGTTTTTGGTAGAACCTAGACATGTTCACCTATTGGCTGCAAAACATGTGATGAGGTACCTTAAGGGTACATTAGATTGTGGTCTCAGTTATGATGGAGATCATGATTTCACACTGAGTGGTTACACTGATTCAGATTGGGCAGGAAGTGTCTCTGACAGGAAAAACACTTCAGGATGTTGTTTCAGTTTGGGATCATCTATGATATCATGGCAGAGTAGAAAGCAATCCAGTATTTCTCTCAGCACAGTGGAAGTAGAATACATTGCTACTTGTTTTTCCAGCTGTGAAGCTATATGGCTTTGAAAGTTGATGACCGGTCTATTTGACCTAGAGATAGAAGCAACCACGATCCTATGTGATAACCAGAGCTGCATAAAGATGAAAGAGAATCATGTATTCCATGACAAGTCAAAGCACATAGAGATTCGATATCATTACATCCGTGACATGGTGTAGAGAGGAGCCATAAAGCTCCAGCACATTAGCACGAATGAACAGGTTGCTGATGTGTTGACCAAGCCTCTATCTCGTGTAAAGTTTGAGCACTTTCAAGATAAGCTTGGTATAGTCCGAAAAGACCTTCCTCGAAAGGGGGAGTAGTTGTTGTGATGAGACTAGGACTGTGCTTCCGGCTTGATAGCTGTGATGTAAAGCCAGTCTAGTATCTTGCTTCCAACGTTATTGCTATGACGTAAAGAAAGACAATGAGATGAGACTAGTACTGTGCTTCCGGCTTGACAGTTGTGACGTAAAGCCAGTCTAGTATCTTGCTTCCAGCTTTATTGTTGTGACGTAAAGCAAGACGATGAGATGAGACTAGTACTATGATTCCGGCTTGACAGTTGTGACATAAAGCCAGTCTAGTATCTTGCTTCTAGCTTTATTGCTATGATGTAAAGCAAGACAATGAGATGAGACTAGTACTGTGCTTCTGGCTTGACAACTATGACGTAAATCCAATCTAGTATCTTGCTTCCATCTTTATTGTTGTGCCGTAAAGCAAGATGAGTATCTTGCTTCTAGCTTGATTGTTGTGACGTAAAGCAAGACAAGCATTGTGCTTCCAACTTGATAGTTGTGATGTAAAACCAATCTAGTATTATGATGATGAGCTAGCCTCATGATGTGATGATGATGTATTAGTTTTGTACTAATCCATATTGATGCAGATGATGATTGCATTCCTTTGAGAATGACGATGTTGCTGATGAGAAAACTTCTGATTATTTATAGATATGCCAGTCAGTGTTTCAAGATGATATTGATGACGCTGCCCTCTCACCCACTTGATGTTGTTGATGATGTTTTCCTCTCTCTCGCCTGATGTTGTTGAAGAATAGCCTTCTTGTTAAGGGGGAGTGTTGAAATAATGCAACTGCAAAGTGTATTCTAATTATTATTGATATATTATTCATTGGATCAATCCCCATTGTGGATTGATCATGTCGGTTATTGTAAAAGGACCAAATCCCCTTTTGCGGATTGGTCAAAGTATAATTGTAATAGGCAAAAAAAGAAGTCGGCCCCATAATATATCAAAGAGGCCCTAGAATATATTAAAGGTGGTTATAACCACCCAGATTAAGAAGTCGGCCCTGCCAGTGAAGAGACACTTCCACACGTGCCATATTAGTATAAATAAGGAGGCTAGCACCTCACTTAGACACACACTTCACTTGCTCATTGAGAGACAAGTTTCAGAGATGCAGTTGGAGAAGAGAGAGAGAGAGAGTGGCGCATCTTTGGGAGATGATCTTCTGTATTTGTTTGAGTTATCTCTTGGCATTGTATTGACTATCTATAATAATGAAGTTTTGTTGGGTTTTCTTCCCCTAGAGGGTTTCCCAGGATAAATGATGTGTCTCTTGTGATTGTGTATTTCTCAGTGATTCTATCTTATGTTGTTGTTATTTATTGAAATGCAAAGAACTATAATAATGACTTCAACATTAACACTCACCAGGTGACACTGATCCTGAGAGAGAAGAGATTAAGACATAGTCTTCAATATTTTCTTTAATCGTCTTTGTCGGTGGCTCTTCATCTTCAACTGTGTGGGCATGGTGCCTTTTGTTTCTCTTCTTGTATTCTTCTCTTCTAGCTGAAAAAATTGTAGCAATATGTCCCATCTTGTCACAACGGTAACATTGATACGATGATAAATCTTTTTCTCTTCTTTGACCTTTCTAAAACTTTTGGAATCTCCTTGGAGGGTGGGATTCTTTATGGATGAATTTATTTGGGGAGTGAGACTCCTTATGTGGGCGGGTCTCCTTCTTGAAGTGAGGCCTTCTCTTTCCTCCTTTAGTATTATCGTCTAGAGCTTGATCGTCATTGCTTAATATTACTGCTTCTCGGTTAGCTACTCTTGCTTCTTCTTGAACACATTCTTCCCAAAGACTGTCAAATTGTAGTTTTTCCTTTTTGGCAAAAACGGTTTTGATGAATGCATCCCAAGTTCTTGTGAGACCATTAAGAACTGTCATTATGAGTTCATCTTCATCTAGGGTATCTCCAATTGGTTCTAGCTATTCCTTGAATTGAGATATCCTAGAGAAATAGTCATGAACTATTTCTTCTTTCTGCATCTTTGTATTCTTGAGTTGAGTTCTCAAGTTCATCTTTCGGTTAATGTTTCTTCCTTCATACAATCTGGTTAGGGCATCAAACATTTATTTTGGGGTACTCTTAGATGCCACTTGAGGGATCAAGTGATCTTTGATAGAGTCTGCAATGATTATTTTGGCCAGATTATTTTGGCCCTAACCATGTCCTTCTTGTACTTTTCTTTAGCTGTAGCATCTGCGGGTTCTGGTACATTTTCTTTGATGAATCTTGTAAGGTCATTCTCGCCAAGAATGACTACAATCCTATACTTCCAGGCATGGAAGTTATCCACACCTTCTAATTTTTCAACAAGCTTGGTGCTTGCAGACATCTTGACCTGGACCTGGGAAAATGACCAAAAATTGAAAATGCTCAGGAATTAAATCTGAACTTACCAGGAGGTGTGCTTGGCTGAGGCGAGTAGCATGGTGCAGTTAGTTTTTTGAAAATCCAAAGTTTACTCCTTGAAACTGGTCCTACACAAATATGGATTGGTACTTCTAGTACTGGTTCTGGTTTCCTGGTTTTCTGGTACTAATGAAAACTAGGGTTTCACATTCCGAGAGTTATGTCCACTGAAAAGGTGCACTCAAGCTGCCAATGAGTTGGGTAGGCTAGGGAGCACTTCCCTAGGTGGTTTTTAGGATGAAAATATTCTCCAACAAAAAGCCCTAATTTTCTTGTACAACAATAGTGACGTTTTTGCTTATCCAGTGAAAGGTGCTCTCTTCAACTTAGCTCTGATACCATGTTAATTTTAGAGTTGTTATTGAGTTTCTTTTCAATTTACTAGATAAAAATAACATAGGTAGGATCACTGAGAGAAACACAATCACAAGATACACAACATTTATCCTGGGAAACCATCATGGGGGAGAAAACCCATCAAAACTTCCATAATATAGATTGTCAATACAATGCCAAGATAAAAGACCAAACACTAGAGAATAATCAACACTGAGCAATGCGCCTCTCTCTTCCTTCTTCTCCCAATTGCAACTATCTCCAAACTTGCACATTTGTTGAGTGACTTGAGTGAGTGAGCTAATGAGGCACTAGCCTCTCTTATTTATACTGGCTAGCAAGTGCTAGGGAGGTGTCTCTTCATCAAGCAGGGCCAACTTCTTCTCTTAGTGGCTAAAACTACTTTAATTAGGCATGGGGGGCGACTTCTTAATTAGCAACATATAATTAGGGTTTGACCAATCCACAAAAGGGGATTTGGTCATTTACAAAGCCCGACATGATCAATCCACAAAAGGGGATTGTTCTAATTAATAATAACTCAATAATAAGTAGAATACTCTTTGTAGTTACAATATTTCAACACTTTGTATTTATGTCCATTGGCACCCAATTTTCCTTTACTAGTGCTATAAAACTTTCTTCTTTGAGCCGTTCACCATTAAACTTGAATGGACTTGGAGGTTTTTTAGGACCTGATACCAGTTCTATGAAAATAAGGAAGTGATCATATTCCCCCCATGTTCCAACCCATTTCCTGATCTGGGGGAGGACTTCCAACAAATTTTCAAAGACAAGAAACCTATCTAGTCTCTTTTCAATCCTCTTGACTCCTACTCTTTTGTTTCTCCAGGTTAGCCCAAACATGATGGGAGGAACATCAACCAGTTTCAGTTGTCGCCAAAGTTGATCAAAAAAATATGTCAATAGATATGACCTTTCTCTGGGGCCCCATACTTCTGCTGCACCCAAAGAGAAATTTAAAATGCCCACCGCCCCCCCACCACTATTTTGTTCCCTTTTATGAAGGGTTTATGGCTAAGGCCCTCCTAAAAAGGAGTCCTTTCCAGATAGGGACAATAAATATTAAGCATTGTGATTTCTATACCACAATCTTCCGTCTGAATGATATTCCCAATTCCCGATTCAAAACCCCATGAATTCAACAACCTTATACTCTTGGGATTCCATCCAGTTATCAGTCCTCCAAACCTTCCATTGGCATCCAACCCCACAAATTCCCAGTTTTTTAATAGGGCACTTAAGCTGGGATCCACCGAGGCTTCCAGTCTTAAAGTCTCTTGGGGAAGCACCATATTTGGTTGGTTCACCTCCACCAACCTAAAGAGGGCAGACGTTTTAAGGGAGCCTTCCACCGCTCTACAATTGAAAGAAAGTATTTTCTTCTAGGGGCCCTTGATGGGGCATGTGATGCTTTAAGACCCCCCCTGAATCAAACACTACTTCCCTGCAACCATATCAACCAATGCTCTATTATGAGCCTTTGAAAGGTTTGATTTTCTCCCTCTTCCTCTCCCCCCCAGGTGAGGACACGAGTTTTTCCCCAGCCCAATGTTTCTCCTAGGGCATGAGATATCATGATTCCACAATTGATGTACGATCCATTCTTCTTCAGAATCCACAGACGTGTCATGATTGGGAGGGGAGGGTAATGGGGGGAGGACTGGTGAGGTTAAGGAAGTTGAACAAGGGGGGCCCAAGAGGAAGATCTTGCATAAGAGGGTTTGGGACAAGGCTAGAGGAAGGGGAATGCAAGCGTTTCAGGGAGTCTATCCACTCCTTTCCCATAAGAGATAAAGATGTCAATGAAAAATTTAAACGAGGGGGAGGAGAAATGAGAAACTTGAAGTGTGTCATGAGCCCCTTGATGAAGTCCCACGCCGAAATAGGAGAGTCCTCTACTGTTTCCTCTGTTTCTGCAATATGCTTCCCTTTCTCCTTCCTCAACACATTCCCTTGAGGTTGGTTGACATCCTTGTATCCTACAACCAGACATCCCCCTGAAACCACAACCCTATGATTTCTCTGAGCTTCCACCCTAACTATTTCCTCATAAATGGAAGGAGCTACCCTTTTCTTTGATACGATGAGAGAGTCTCCCCATTTATGTGGCTTGAAAGATAAAGGACAATGAAACGCGATATGTCCATGCCTATCGCAGTGTCTGCACCTGAAAGGGATTCATTCATAGTCCAATTGTTGGTGAAAACGAACTCCGTCTTTAATTAAGACCAATTCTTCTGCTAACCCTACCCTAACATCTAGAGAAACCAAGATTTGGGCTACCAACATTTTTCCCATATCTCTCATAGACAAATCCACATCCATGAAAGAGCCCAAGAGCCCATTGCATTCGCTAATTCCTTAAAGATTAATTCATTCCAGAACTCAACTGGCAAGCTAGGAAGTCGAACCCAAATCAACATGATATTCATTCACTCTCCACTGCGTCAAAAAGGGGTGTCCACTTCTTAATCAGAAGTGGTGTCGAATCAATCTCCCATGGCTTCTTAAGAACCCATTCTACATCTTCCTTCTTTCCAAACTTAGAGTAGTTACCTCACGGATGGTTGAAATCTCCTGTGGCCAACTTTTTAATACCCATTCCTGAAAAGTCTTCAAACCGAACTGTCGGCCTCGCACTCTACCCACCACTGCTCGATCCTCCATATCGAGAGCCTTGGGGGATGGATATGTCTTGTCCCAAAACCATATTTAAAGGAACCCCTCACGATATTACCCCCTTGTTTCTCCTTTTCTTTGCTGTGAATTTTGAACCTCCTACACACCCTGTTATCTTTTTGACCTAGGGTTTCTGAGACATGTCCCAATCCTCTGCTATCAAACTGCTCCCCTATCTCTTCCGCCGAGTCGGCTAACTCCGGTAGAGACAAGAGCTGAATATCGCCATCGCCCTCACCTGAATCCTCTATCGATCCAAAGCCTCCATGACCCTAAGAAGAAGGGGCTGTGTGGTAATCCGAGCATCCCCTACCTTCTTCCTGGGAGAAAAACCTTTTCCATGACGGCAATGGCATCACTGAGCCGAGCTCAAAACCCTCAAAACCCCCTTTTCGCAGCTGAGTCTCCCTATGGCGCAGAAAAATGGGGCTTTCTGAACGGTCTTCCCAATCCCCTAGAGTTCTGCCAAGGGAGCGGGTCTGCCACTCCTTCCTCCGAAACCCCAAATCAAGGCTATCTCCATAGGAAAAGCAACTGAACAGTCTGAATCTCAACTTCGAGCCTCGCCTGATCTCCATCTGACCCCAGCCTGATCCCCGAACCCTCCCTTACAAGGCTCGAGCTTGGATTTCCCGACACCCCCGCAACATGTGTGCTCCAAATTAGTTGATCCAAAACCTCTTCCTCATCCATACTGACAGATCAGCGTGAGGGAATACCGGGTTGGCCTGCTGTCAATAGCACCCGCACCACCTTTGTCTCCTGCAGCAGAAGGCCGCAAGATCATCCCATCTGTAGGCTTCACTAAAAAACAATTGAGTTATTATTTACCGAGATATCTACGTTAGGTTAAGGTTCGATAAAAATTTGGTAGGAGTAGTTGATGTGTGGAAGTGGAAGAACTTTACTCTGTGCAGTAKCTCCAATGAAGTCTGCCTACTGTAATCAGTGCTTCATTCATTAMAAAAATATAMAAAAAAAACTCTGGCACGGTACAGACCCAGGTTCGATTCCCGACTGGTGCATCTAGGTTTTATTTTTTCCGTTTTCTGTTTTAAGTTTTGAACTTTGCTGAAGGTTTATGTATATTGCTCAATGCTTCTGAAAGAATTGCACACCAACTCATTGCGTGTCCATAACCGAGTCTGAATCTCTGAGCGTACAATATTTCACGAACAAAGCCAGCCGCCCTTCAATAGCCAATCTCAAAATCCTTTATCTCATATTTTTTAAATAAACATGGGTAAATTAGGTTTTTAATTTTTCAAACTCTAGTCAGAAGCCTGAATCTCTAAGCGTTCAATACTTCACAAACAAACCAACCGCCTTTCAGTTGCCAATCTAAAAATCCTTCATCTCATATTTTTAGATACCCACCTATACAATTAGTATTTATAATTTCGAAATTTCTTTTGCAGATGTGTCGTTGTAGTATAGTGGTGAGTATTCCCGCCTGTCACGCGGGTGACCCGGGTTCGATCCCCGGCAACGGCGATGATTTTTTTGGCTCTTAATTCTCTTAATGGACGCGATCTGCTCATTTGTTGGCCGGCCGAAATTTCAACTTAATCGAGGTTATAGCTAACAGTACGCGTCGGAGATCCAAAGTCATCCTAAGAGATCTTGATTTTTGTGCAAAATGGAGAATGCTTACACGCATGTGTATATGTATGTATGTATTTATTCCAAACAAAATCTAATCGAGAAATCTAATGGATGCTTCCCCACATTCTTGGATGGTCTCCCTAATACACCTGTCAACTGATTAGTGTGCCTCAACTAGGGGGAATTTGAACTGAGCACTTGGTGACATGAAACTAGCCAAATACTCAACAACATTGACAACAACTAGTTGAAATAACCCCTTGGACTGTAAATATTCCAAGAAAAAAATTGTCATTTCAAGAAGAAAATAAATTACATTCTAATTTACCATTGAACTTTAAAAGATTTGAGTAAGAATATGCCTATCTT
Organism: Picea engelmannii; assembly: GCA_009831015.1. NCBI lineage: Eukaryota > Viridiplantae > Streptophyta > Pinopsida > Pinales > Pinaceae > Picea > Picea engelmannii. The sequence continues at coordinate 377,718 of ML794752.1, read as the reverse complement.
CACATAAACCAAAAAAATACCAACATATCTTCCTAATCATGCTTATACAAGTGCATGAGATTACCAAAATACTTTAAAATTTTGAAGGAAACTAAAACCAAAAAGCCTTAAAATATGACAAACAAAATAAATATTACATCCACTAATAGCCTTGAATTTCAATGAATCTTTAGGATTATGAGTTATGCTCCAACATCATGAAATTAGGCATTGGATTCAAATACAATTATTACTTGGAATCTTTAGGATTATGAGTTTCTCTCTAGCATCAAGAAATTAGGCATTGGATTCAAAGACAATTATTACTTTGTCCTTGTTCTCTTCAATAATAACTTTTCCTACCACTCTCCGTTGTCCCTCCTTTGAAAGATTATCTACTATCACATTATGTTCTTGAAAGACATGATTGAAAGGTGATTAACTCAAATGAGATTGCAATCACTTCTAGTTGGTCACCTAAGGGGTTTGGAAAGATATTTATAAGTTGTCATGTTTTGTTTATCCACTTTATTACCACTCTTGAATCTCCAATGACTTAAAATTTCCTTACATATAATTATCCAAAGCACATTTAAGAAGTAGTCTTAATGCTATAAATTCAACATTGTTGTTAGTTCTAGCACCAAGGCCCGCTTTCAAATTGATAGAATGGTTTTCTAAAAGATACAAAATACACCCAACTATATTATTATCCTAAGGACCTTCATTGTCCACATGAAAAAAGCCCCAAGCCTACTCTTTATTGAATAAGAAGTTTCCCAAGTGCCTTTCCTTGCTCATAATGCCTAACATCTCATAAGATGTAGACATAGATTTGATTTGTTGAAAGCATTGTAATGAAGGAGCATATTTATCTTCTAAGAGAAGAGAGTTCCTTGCTAACTATAATCCCCACAAAGTGAAACATGGCACTACCCTTCATTCTTTTAGTTCTCTCCTACTCATCCATTTTTTTAGCCATTCCTTCATTGAGTCACCAATCCACCCTTGTTTTGCTCCTTTGATTTGCTCAATGTCTAACTAGACTTGTTTGGAAAATGGGCACTTGATGAGTAGGTGATTTATAGTTTTCTCATCCTCTCTGCATAGAATACAAATTCTCGGTCCCTGTTTAGCTCATCTTTGCATGACCTCCCATGTTATAACCTTCTTCTCAATTGTCATCCACAAATTATGTGTGTTTTCATTARCATCTTTAKCTTCCAAAGACTTACAACACTAGGTTGAGTAATTTGTCTCGGTGAAGAAGTTTGCTTCATAAACTAATTTTGTAGAATAGAACCCCATAGTTTGATTCCTTGATTAKACCTCCTRTGGATTTCTTTTAATAATTAATGATTTTATAATGATTTTACRGTTTTCCACCAAGGTTTAGGGCTAGGGATARGGGCACATGGAGATGAAATTTAGAGATGTTTTGGAAGATACCCTAAATTATAAAGAACAACATAAGGTTTTTTACATCTACACTTCACACAAAATTTGAATGGGACAAAACCCACATTTCTCTAAAATTTGAAATACAACACCATTATAATGACAAATATAGTAGCAAGAAGATAATTCTTCATCCAAACCATAAAGTGAAGTGACCATATTATAGTCTTTTTAAAATAATAATAATAATAATAAAAGAATATAGTGTCTTCTTCATCATTCAAATATCAAATATCGAATACTAATTATTATAAATTTGTAATCACTAGATTAACAAGGGCTCCATGGCAGGCTTAGTCCCTGCCAAGTAAATTTGGAAATGAAGTGTATCTAGATAGGACCATTGAACTAGTTAGAATGTCCCAACCATTATCAATTTACTATAAAACCATTGTCAATTTGCTATAATTATTATTTGTCTTTATTAAAGAAAAATTCCAAATCATTATTAAAAGGGAAAGATATATATAAGCTGTCTATATCATTTTGTTTTTATCTTCAACTATATTTTTACTAATTTATTTTTATTTAAAAAGAAATTCAAAATTACTATTAAAAAGAAATTACACATATGTTATCATACATAATTATATGTATATCATTTTGTATTAATTTAATATGAGTACACTTTGTATTAATGATAAGAGAAAAACATAAATGCAATAATAATGAAATAAATGGATAGTAATAATGAGAGAACACATGACATTTTTACTTTTATTTTTTATTTTTTATTTTTTTTTATTTTAATAATTTTTGATATAAAAGATCCTAGATACTTATAATCAAGTTTATTGAAGTACAATAATAATAAAATAAATGGATAGTAATAATAAGAAAACACATGACATTTTTATATTTTTTCTTAATTTTTTATATAAAAGATATTAGGTATTTGTAATCAAATTTATTGATTATGTAATTAATTTCAAATATTAAAATACTTGAAAACAAACATAAAATTTGGAATATATCAACCAATAAAAAATGAGAAAAAAAAATATTTTTATTATATAAAAAATATATATTATTAATAATTATTATAAACTTATCTATATTATTAATAATTATTATAAGCTTGTCTATATTATTAATAAATTAAAATGATATATGATTTTATTAATAAATTGGAGTGGTTTATGATTTCTCTTTCCAATTCACCTTGTAAAGATATTATAGTCTCAAAAGCAACGTATCACCCATCATAGTGAACATGCTTATATAAATTTAAAAATACATCTTTGTACTTGTAATATGGGGAGAATGCCACATATTATCAAATTTAACCTGACAATTATAGAGATCAATGGTTATCAACCACATTAACTTATTAAGAGATTTTATTTTTTTAAAGTGTATTTTGTTATTTTGAACAATACAATATCATAACGAAAATTTTCTCTATTTCAAAAGAATGACAATCAATATTTTCTAATTTTTTTTCCAATTTAAAATTTCACAAAATTATATTAATATAATTTTTTAATATATCGATAGAGGAAAACGAAGGCCCCCGAGCCATCCAATTGAAATGTTCAAAAACTCTGCCCACCAACTATAAATTTACAGGAAATATCAGATCTCTGAAAACAAATCAGAACATAGTTTTTGGGCTATCCACCTCTCTTCCTGATAGCGATCAAATTTGAAAAGGCCAATGCTAAAGGAAAACCGAGAAACCTTACCAGGGCGCAAGTCAAACTCACAGATTAAAATTTCTGAATTAAAAGTAGTCCACAATGAAGTTCGGCCCGACTTTCTCACCATCCCAAGAGAAATAAGTCAGCCTCCCTTTTACTGCTGATAGAACAATCTTTGACATTTGATCGACCACTCTATTCGATTCTCTGAAAATATGATGAAAATGAAGACGTTGAAAAGTTGGAATCAGATCTTTAATATGACGCTTCCAAGCTTCAATGCTAATTCCCTGTAGCCTTCCTTTCTAACCCAACCAATCAATTACCACCTTCGAATCTCCCATTACTTGAATAAGTTGAAGGTCCAACATCTTGACGAGAGTAAAAGTACCCAAACCCCAAATAATTTTGCTTTGGTATTTAAAACCAACGATAAACTGAGGAATTAGAGCACAGGATAGTACCTCCAACAACATAACACAATATCAATATTTTCTAAGTTATTCTTTATGATTACGAAAAATTCTCCTTTGTTTGGAAAAGAGGGAATTTATTTTTGCTCGAAAGATTTTGCAAAGTGAGTCTTTGCAAATTTGTTAAGTCAATACGAATTCCAATTGGTTAAGCGAAAAGGAAATTTATTTTTCTCGACAAACATGGAGTTGAACACCCCTAGCTCGACAAATGACATATTAGAGTTTGGTAAAAAAAATTGCATGGAAAACCTTTTCCAATTTGTCAAGAAAAAGTCGATTTCCATTGGTTGAGAAAATGAGAATTATTTTATTATCATTACATATGAATTCATATAGTTCAATCAGGGAATTATAGGTTGTACGTCTTAGTCTGCGTAGATTCTTATTTAGACAAGCACACAAATCCGGAAGATGAACTATGGTTCTCGGGCTAGATTTTTTTTTTTTTAGTTTCATGGGATAGCACAATTGGTTAAGACGTGCGCATACTCTTCCAGTTTGGAGAGAGGTCACGAGTTCGAAACCTGTGTCCTATGGGACTGCGAAACTTTATCACTCCCATATCATCCACTATGTGAGAAAGTATCGGGGTGAGTTTCCAGCGCAGAACTTCCACCGTGAAAAAAAATAAAATATAGTTCAATCAGGAAATTATGAGAGTGGATGTATTGTTGGATTCACACAATCTAGTGCAAATTCCGTATTGGAGGATTTATAGAGTTTGATACGAGAGCCATAGGTAATTAATGTTAATGTTAATTAATGTTAATGTTAGTGTTATTTACTTTTTTCGTAACGCTAATTATTGGTATTATTAGTATTAAAAATGTTGCAACAAGGTGTTAACCATGCATAACCATGTAGGTGTTGAGTTGTTGATTCAATAAATATAGTCTTTAACACTATTTAGGAATGAGTATTTATTGAGTTTCTATATAAACAAAATAATTAAAATAATTAAGAATTCTTCTATGTCATGTGAAATATAAATGTATTTTTTTATAATAATATTATATATCTTATGAATTTATGAGAACATAAGAATGGAAAAGTTATGCTTCATGTATGCTACCATTTTGGTTATTATTCATTTATTAATACCAACTTCTATGTTGATGTGTGCTTGCATTCATTGATACTAATTAGAACCCCAAGGAGCATGCTATAAAATGGGTTTATTATTTTTGAAATACACAATAAATACAATGACAATGTTGAATTTATGAGAACATAAGAATGGAAAAGTTATGCTTCATGTACTACCATTTTTTTGGTTATTATTCATTTATTAATACCAATTTCTATGTTGATGTGTGCTTGCATTCATTGATATTAATTAGAACACCAAGGAGCATGCTACAAAATGGGTTTATTATTTTTGAAATACACAATAAATACAATGACAATGTTATGGGATTTTTGAAAGTTTTTAACTCTATTTATCACCATTTTATTGGAAATTTGCAGATCAAAGATTGCATTCATAGGGTAATTGGTATGTTTACTTTCTTCCTCATTATTCTCTAGAATTAGTTTCCTATTTCATGTAATGATTGATGTAAAATTCCACATTCATGAAATTAGTTTTGGAATTATCTACTTTTAAAGAAATAACTCAATTATGAAAAATACAATCAAATAGAAGGACTAAGACTCCACATTGAATAATTTTCTATAATTTCCAATGAATTGAATAATACTAATGAATTATTTGAAATAGTTGTGGCAAATTACTATATCTATCTTTCCAATTTTTTAACTTGTTTTACATCTTCACATTTTGATATATAGTTGTGGTAGTAGGAGATCAAAGTGCAAAACTATTTAAAGCATAACATCCCATGGTATAAGAAATAAGTAATAGCACAACTAAGAACTAACACATGTGATGGGAGGAAAGGTTACATAGAGTATGTGGAACATGGAGGTTTAAATCAAGTCATGCTTTCTCCTACACTAGCCAACACACTCACAATTTTTGATAAGTTGAATTCAGATATAAAAAGTTGGGAATCAATATTTTAGGAAGATCTAGTGAAAGGTACAACAATGATGGATGAGAAAATGATGTGGACTTAAAATAGATGATAGATAATAGAGTCAATACTATAACTATTCCTGGACACATAACAACGATGATTTTATTTGGTTGAGTAGACCAAGTCCATGTTTTAGATCATGCCATCACACTATTAATTTTATTGATCATAGTTCCTAATTTTAATCTTTTCCAAAATCACACACTTAATATAAACTTTGTTATTCATTTAATAATTAAATCTATCTATTTATCTGTCTAATAAAAAATGTATATATTAAAACAAAAAACATTAAAAATGGTAACATAACTCTTCAAGGTTGTCACATAAATGATTAAAAATATCATAATGCCTTCTGATATCTTCAATTATACAAGAAATAAAGATTATCATGCTTATCCTTAGTAGAAGCATTATGCAATAATAACATGGAAATTCAAACAAAACAATACACATATTTGATGGGCATTGAATCTATGTATTTAGCTTCATATGTAATTTATGATGAAGCATTTTTTTTTAATGATTATGCATAAAACATAAACGAAATCACCTGAACAATTTTGATATTAGTAGATTAATGACCCAATATAGGAAGGTACATGATTGAGATGCTCATAGTTCTTCTTGGTATTGATTGCTCTTTCTAGATAATGGCCTTCATCTAGTTTGAAGTGCACTCTTCACATAATAAAGTAAAATAAATTGTTGCTATTAGGAAACCATTGATAAGGTGCCAAGAAAAAACTAGTTGCATTTCTGAGTGACTTTGAAAATCATAATTGTTTATATATTTGATTTGTCCTTCAAGTCCCATCATATTCTTCTTCCATGTTTCTCACAAACACTAATCAATCAAATATTCAAAAAAATGGTACTATGAATGTTAAAGATGTTGCAATGCAATGCTAACAATGTATGACTAGGTAGGTGTGTAGTGATTGATTTAGTTGATTTTATTGGGTTAATATTGAATCCGTCATAGAGTTTTTTATTAGATCATTGTTGGGTCATAAGGAAGCCAATCTTCCTTATAACCCCATTAATAAAACAAGGGACAATGTACTAGAGTAGATTTTTTAGTCTATTTTATGATTATAATAATATTATGTATGCAAAATAAGTAGGTCTATTCTCTATAAAAAGTGATCCTATGAACTAATAGAAGGGTTGGATTAATTTTTAAGCAAATTCTATTTTCTCTCATTTCTCTCTTGTTCTAGGTCTAGGGTTATTGTTGTTTGTTAATTTTTTGTAGCTGTCGGTAATGGTTTCTTGTTGATTAGCTGAGTGATGTATGTTTGAAAGTTATTTTGATGATGTTTGGTCTCCTCCTCAAGGAAATCTATTTGTTTGATATCTTACCTTCCCAAGACTCCTCCTCTGTGTTTTCTCTTGCAATTGCAACATTTCCTACCTCCTGAACTATGCCCTAATTGCCAATGCGCCCTTCCTTACTGTGCTCATGTATAGCTTCTCCAAGGTTTGATTGCAATCATGGTGGATAGATCAACCTTCCAGCTACCAAAACGACTCATCCTCATTCCATTGTGCCATGGTTTAGTTCCCTAACTGAGAAGTGCACCCTCCTCTGGCTATTGTGCCCTTGAAGCTGCATTTCAACTACTAGTTTGTGAAGATTTTGTTGTCGCAAATATTCAGATATTGAAAGGGTGATGGATCTCTCTCAGTTGGATATCAATTGGTATCACAGCTCCAGATCCAAAGAAGAACCAACAACAAAAGTAAGAGAAGTCTGTAAGCCATCCATATCTAGTTTTCAACACATTTGTTTTTTGGGTTTTCTCAATATTTGTTCTGATCACTCCAAACTTCCTCATGGTTTTCAGTTTATGGTGGATATATAGATCTCCTTCCATAGAGGCTCACATATATCCACATCAGAGAGAATATTCCTAGATCTATTACTCCCTAGAGCCCACATATCTCTCCCTCTATCTATTTCCCCTGTTTCCTGGTCACTTCCATCTCACATTACAAATTCCTATAGAAGCTCACATTTCTATGGGTGTTTATCTCACTTTGCAAGTGAAATATAACACACCTTAAGCATCCAGGTCACCTAGAATATTGATTTCCTCTGCAGGATATCCAATCTCACCAAAGTGTGACTATCATCCCAGAGCATAACACCTTCTCTCTCTCACCCATATATTATTTAGTGTTTGGTGTCAATATTTACACTTAGTGCATTTGTGCATGAAAATCATGCCTCCTAGGAGAGACCCCTTATTAGTTGACTCAGACTCTAATACATCCTATCCAGTACAATACCTAGACTCAACCCTCAATGAGCTAATGAGAATGCAACAAAAGAGTAACCTAGATCCATTTTGCCTTGACACTAGTCTCCAACTCCCCAAATTTACAGCTAAAATAAATGGACAGGTTGTAGATTCATGGATGCACATCCTCTCCACATATTTCAGGACTTGTACCAACCTAACTGAGGAAAGGAAACTCCAAATAGCGTCTCTCCAACTAGAAGGCCTAGCTCAAATTTGGTGGGACACTTAGCTTGAAAACACCACATTGGGGGTTGATATAAGAGCTGATGATAACTCTTCAGAGTCACCTATCAACACATGGGAACACTTTTGTTAGTCTTTGAGAGATTGTTTTTATCCACCCGGGTACCTTCAAAATTTGTGGAAAAGATGGCTTCAACTCAGGAAATTACCTACACAAAATGTACAAGCATACATTGACTACTTTTGCAAGATTCGACTCCCACTTCAGATATCAGATATATAAGAGGTATTGATTCTCACATAATTTAAGTCAGGCTTGTTATCTCAATTTCATAGAGAAGTAGATTTGTTTGAATGCCCAACTTCGGATAAATCTTTTAAACAATCTTTGGTTGTAGAAAGAAAGGTGGTTCCTTGAGGCCGCACTCCTTAATCTCGACCAACCCAGACCTCAGTTCCATCACAAGATCCTACAACTCATACCTCAACTCACCCTAATAATACTATAGCACCTCGCCCCAAAATTCCCAATCCCATTGCCCTATGGTGTTCCTTCCACAAAACTCAATCCCACTCCTCTACACATTTTTGAGTTTTAAAATCCTTACGGACTAATAAAACACCATTTATAGATGCCACTTCATCACAAACCACTGATGACACCGAAATGGTTTCTCTTGAAAACCCCACTGAATTTGACGCGTCCTTGATTCTTATGACATCTAAAGACTACAAATATTCACCATTACCCCTGTTTACACACAATTGCCAAATAAAACAATCCTTAGCCTTGCTGATCATGGACAATGGTAGTCACAAAAACTTGGTCTCCCACGAGTTAGTCTAGTGCCTCCAACTTCCAACTACCCCACACCCCAAACCATATCATCTTGGCTGGGTTCAAAAATATGTCCCTCGACTCTTGATGTCTCAACGCCGTATGGTAACTTTTTCTATTGGTCAATTTAAAGATTTTTTCCACTGTGATGTCTCTCTATTAGAATGTGTAGACCTCCTCTTGGGCCTTCCATATCAACAAGACCGAAATGTTGTGTATATGGCGAACACCCACCAATATAAACTCTCAAAATATGGACACACCTATGTTCTTATCGTAGCAATTCCCAAACCCACTAAAAAGAAAGAGAACAATCCCCATGTCCATCTAAACCAATGTGTTTCTCTCCGTTTGGTTCGCCCTATTCAAGCAAACAATAAAACCCATCTAGTACCACAAGACATGGCTCCCTTTCTCAAAGAATTCACTGATATCTTCCAAACACCCACCAGACTACCCCCCCCTCCTCGCCACATGGATAATTCTATAAATCTCATTCTAGGAGCTTCATTACCCAATGCATTTGCTTACTGACTAGCACCATGAGATGCAGAGGAAATCGAGAAACAATTAACTGAGCTCATAAAATCAAGTCATATACAACCTTCCTCTTCCCCTTGTGCATCCCTTTCCTTTGTTATCCCAAATAAGGACACCACTGAGATGTGCCTAGTCACTGACTACCCTGCTCTTAACAAGGCTATGGTTAAGAACAAGCTAAAGCTAAAGGAAAATAAATCCTACTTTGGAAAACGTTTAGTTCCATATTTGGGATTTCTTGTGGAACCAAAGGGTATTCGTCTAGATCCGACACAGGTACAAGAATTGGCACAGTGGGCGACCCCTTCTTCAACAAGTGAATTAAAAACCTTCCTAGGTGGTATCAACTTTTATCAAAAGTTTGTTTTTCACTTGTCTCATATTTCTCTCCCTTTGCTTCAATTATAGAACATGACTAAAATATTTTCTTGGGATGGAGATGTTTCTTTCCACTTTGCTCGCCTCAAGAAGGATTTGTGTTTTTCCCCTATACTTATATTTCCATACTTGACTCAACCCTTTGAGATCAAATCTGATGCCTCTCAATATGTTATTGGTGTAGTACTTAAACAGGGAGGACATCCTGTAGCGTATCACTCAAAATTTCTCTTAGATGCTAAGAAAAATTATATCACATATGATACAAAATTTTACAACCTCGTGCAAGCTATCACACAATGTAGACACTATTTGCTGGGTAAGGAGAGCATTCTCCATACACATCACCATCTTCTAATTTTCATTAATTCACAATCAAATATAAAAGAGAAGATACATCTCAAATGGGAAACCTACATGCAACAGTTCCATCTGGTCATTCGATGCAAGAAGTGGATTTCTAACAAAATGGTAGATATTCTTAGTTATCCTTTGAATCAAGTTCTCCAAATATTAGAAGTTTAGTGTGCTTTGTATGAAACATGGAGAGATAAGTATGCCATGGACCATGAGTTTCATAAAGTTTGGGTTGCACTACATCAACCAACAATAGTCAACAAGACCCGTTTCTCAGACTACACCATCCGTAATGGGTGGCTCTAGAATCTCAACCTGTTATGTGTGCCTCAATCAAAGGATCACTTATTTTTCATGAAGGAATCCCATGCCTCTTCTTGTGGAGGCCACTTAGGCACAACAAATACAGTACATAACCTTCAGTGCCATTTTTATTGGCCATCTCTACAACACTAGGTAGAGAAATTCATCTGATCTTGTAATCTATGCTCTCAATCCAAACCTTCTAACCAGAAAAATGGATTGTATCAACCACTCCCAGTTCCTTTGTAACACCCTTGTTTCCCCCAGCTTGTAATTAATCATAAAATAGGAATACCATACTAAAGCATGTGGACGATGTAAATGTATTATTGTTAAATTTCCCATAACCGACTGTTGGGGGGTGAAGCCTTGAAGTACGAGCCATGATATCTCTAGAGGAAAGAATCAGTTAATGAAGGAAAGGACTGGTGGTTGAACAATCAACCACCCCGATGAATGGAAACATGGGTTGCCAGCATGAAGTACCACAAAGACGTGCAGACCCGAGCTTCCTTCTGACACAAGGAACATGATAGGTCAAAAACCTTCCTAAAGAAGGAAGGAAAGATACATACAGGGGGATGGTAAGAGAAGAGACACCAGAGGAGAGTGCAAGCTCGGAAGGAGATGTGCGCACCAAAAGGAAGTGCATAGAACATGACTCGAAGGACCCAAATGCGAGCTTGATGCTGAGGAAGCATTCGATAAACCTCGTAGGGATAATGTGAGAGAGAGAAGGCCTTTGAGAGATGGCATAGTTCCCTAGTTATATCATGGCTTGGCATGGGGGTGGCTAGAGTGATAAGGATGAATGCCTCTGAGCCTATGGTTGGGTGGAAAGGCACACACCCTTAGTCAGTTAGTTGGTTGCAACTTCTAATAGATAAGTATTCTCCTACCCTGTGTAATTGAGATGTAACTGTGTAATAAAATTGGATATACTGTGAATGTTTTCAGGGATGTCCATGATTTCTTAAAGGTTATACTATATCCCTTTTATTTATTCTTGATTGTGTAATTAGACAAGTAATAAATGATATGGTTCAGATATGAATTGTACTCATAAATACTTGAGCCCTGTGGTGGCTTAAGCTAGAGCCACGAAGTATGAGTCCGTCGACCCTGGGCACAGTTTCACGTATGCATGTCGACACTCCTCATCGTTCTGAGTCCCTTGGAGGAAGGAGTCTCTTAAATCTCAGGAGAGATAGTGCGCATATGCACAGGATCTTTGCGAGGCAGGCAAAGACCGAGAACCACTTAAGTTCAAGAGTTGATGAATGAGCGCAAGGGGTGCGCAAAAGAATTCTTCTAAGTGTTAATTTCAAGAGAAAGAGCGCAAATCTCTTAAGCCTTTCAGAGCTAACAAATCTCAGGAAGGATAGCGAGATTGAAGTATCGAAAGGGAAGGTTCCTTTGTATGGAAGATGAACGAACAAGATCTATTTGGGAAGAGCCAAGGTCTATTGTGACCATTGGATACGAGAAAGAGCGCGAGAGTTAACCCCTTGAGTCCTTTGGACTTCACAAGTTTGGTGAATTGAGCAAGTTCATCATAAGGGAGGGTAAAATCCCTGAAGTCCCAAAGTCCCGAAGTTAATCTGGGCCTTAGATCTGAGGATGCCCGGGAGCCATCCCGACCATCAAATCTAGGAGGTAGTTAGTCCGACGTTAGTTGCTTCAGGAGAATAGAGGCTTAGTAATTCCAAAACCCCCGAAGTCCCAAAGTGTTGAAGTCCATCCTAGCCATTGGCACCAGGAGACACGTGGCACCAGATCCTTCTCTTCATAGGTTTAGTGCTCCGGAGGAAAATGGATTGTGTGAAGTGAGAATTCTCGAATGCCCGGAGGCTGTAGTTCACATGAGTCGTCGATCTCAGAGGGCAGGTGTCATAATATTTGCCACTCGAAGAAAAGTCACTCCATAGGAAAGCTTGTGGGAAGAGGCAAGAACTCCCAAAGGATGAAGTGCCGAAGTATCCTAACTATTGATAGTGGGGGATGCGTGTCTGGAGATCTGACACCCTGGAAGGATTATACTCTTGATGTTTGCATTGGTGAGTACTTTGGAACTCCCAAAGTGCAAAGTCCCGAAGTGATCTATAGCCATCGATTCGTGGGGGACACATGTCGATATATCGTTAACTTCAGGTGAAATCCTTTCGAGAGAAAGAGAGTGTGGAGAGGCAGAAACTCCCAAATGTCAAAGTCCCGAATTGAATTAGAATCATCGAAATCCCCAAGGACACGCGACGTCGGATTACGAACTTTAGATAATTTCCATTCTGGAGGAATTCATGCATTGGTTGTCTTGGCGCCTGTTGTTTTGGCATCTGGTCACAACTCATGATCATATGAAAGTATAAGGGGAATGGAAGAACCTGAAGGACTTAGAAGAGGATATTTTCCATTTCTGAGCTCGGTTTGGAGCATGGAGGCCATGGTTGGAAATCCCTGGAAGAGCAGAATGGAGTAGAATCCCCAAATGAGGACATCAATTTCTCCTCAGAAGAGCGAAAATTTTATGCCCCGCCATGGGTGTGTTACAAATTGGTATCAGAGCATGGTTACAACACTTGGCCTGCTAATTAGCATTAATAATAAGAGTTAAATGTGGATAGTTGATGATGGTTGATTATATAATGGTTAATACCTTTGTGGGCTTAAGGAATCTGATAGGATTAGGTAGGATCCTTGGCAGTATAATTACTGCTTTATATTAAACTCGGAGTATATAACTCATGACTAGAGGAAAGGTGAGATGGGTAAAGTCCTATAGAAGTTGAGGCAATAAGGTTTTCTTTCCAGTTGTTATAGTATAAAAGGGAAAGTGACCCTAGTTGGTTATTGCCATAAAGTGAAGGCAACATCAATATGAGTTATAACTGTGAGATTAGTCATGTAAGCGACTATAATCTCTAACTAAAGAACACTAATGATAAAACCAAGCCAGTATGATGAATACTTAGTTGTGTGTGTATGCTTGAGTGCATGGAATTAATGCATTGTGAAGCTTCTTGATATGAAGCCTAATATTAATACTAGTTAGGTACGAATGATATTAAATGTGCAAGTGATGCACATGTATGTTGTAAGAGTATAAGTATACTAAAGGCCCAATATGGTTGCTCCGATGAGTGAAACGTGAGGCAATCATATCACTTGCCAAGATTGAACGAATACCATGGATGCATGGTTGACTCCATTCCGAAGAGTCATGAAAGTTTTGTTTTGAATGATAGCTTAAGGGGAATCTGCTCCATCTCCCCAGGAAAATCCAGTACAAATAGATGAAAGAGTAAACGAGAAAGGATGCTCTGTTGTCATAATAAGAGGCAAATGATTATGCCTTTGAGGATCACATGAGAATGATTGTAAACAATCATGAGTTGACTGATTTTAAAGTAGATATGTATGTAGGCTATGAAATATACCTATGGCAGCTATACACAGGCTTATGATTATGAATATGGCTAAGTACATCATGGATGTAAGTTAACAAAAACTAGAACATGTGTGGATACATAATTTGGATGCATGTCAGAAATGCATGTCTATGTTCCTTAAAGAATGCTTAGTAATGAGTCGAAGCTAATTCAAGGTTGAGGCCATCATAGATAGTGATGGATATGCAATGAGAAGTTGCGTGCTGAAGGAGTTCCCTGTGAATAAACTGTGTAAGGGCTCTGTCAGAAGAACAAAGTCACAACCCTAATGATTGCTGAAGGTTGGGAAATGGGCTGCAAAGCCTGCATATATAAGAATCCTTGATTACATTCTTAAAACAAAATGTGTAGGTGGAAGACTAACAACTGAATGTTAACCACTCTGAGAACCGAATGATAATGTGTAGGATGCACAAGTTCATGACCCACTATGAACAAAAATATTTCTATTAAAGCATGATGCTATATCCAAAAAGGTTAGAGTGAGGCCTAACCAAGGCTTCTCAAGGAAAAGAGTAGGGAGATCCCAACCTGGAATAATTTGCAGAAAGGAAAGAAGAGGAAAAAGGGGGAACACTTGTCCACCCTAATAACTCTGAATTTCTTACAGAGTTGTAGGTATTAGATGAGAAGCTGTGAGTACAAGTACAACTGGGAAAAGATGAGGGATAAATAAGTATGTTTGATTGAATAGGCTTGGTTGGAGCCACATCAAGCAAAGGAAGTAAAGCCTTAGAAATAACTCAGCTGGGTTGAAATCCCCAAGCTCTGTGGAAGAAGTGGGAAAAAGGGGAGAGCCCCTAACTCCTTTCTTGCTATGTGTTATGTTTCCTCTGGAATGAGAAAGCTGATTTACTAATAAAAGTAAATTTTTGGACACCATAGTGGTAATGATTATATTACTGCAGAAACAATTGAGAACTGTCTGTATTGCATTCATGAAAACCTTTGAGGGTAATGTGATGAAGTGCATAAACATATGATAGGAAATTTTGAAGATGTTTTATGGATTTGAATGTTATGCAAGAAATTTTGAAAGGAAGTTGTATGGATACCCAGGTAGGGTATGGATCAGGAAGAAAACCCTGATTGAATCAGGTTAATCGAGAACCTGACAGAGGAGATGAATGCGAGTTGTTCATTGGAAGGAAATCGATCTCTTTCATTATATTGACTTCAAGATCCAATAGAGTTAACGGATCAAATGCCAGTCGTTCGATAAGATCGATAGACATATTCATTACGGAGATCAAATAGGCACACAGGTTAACAACGGAGCCCGTGTCCGCAATTTAAATTCAATATAGTTTAGTTTTGAGTTTGGGGTCCGATCGTAGATCGGACTGTTGAAAAGTCAACAAGAAACACGTGTCTAATTTATTTTTCCCTTAATTAAATTAGACAATAAATATTAATCTATTATCTCATTCATAACTGAGTGATTTGGATTTGTAACAGAATTATAAGTGTAGTTAAGTTAGTTAAGATTAGTTGTACTAGTTGTAACTAAACATGCACTAGTGAGAGTTCAGTTAATCAATTAACTCACATGCAACTGAAGATTCTCCACGGTTAACTACATGCATGTCAGTTCCAATGGACATCCAGTTGAGATAACAGGTGAAAGGGAAAGTTGGCTATCAGTTGTGATTTGTTCACACATGCATTGGATATGCTTATGAGCATGTGAAAATGAGGCAATTGCATTCATTCAATTCATTGTGAGAATTCAGATTGCAGAGATTGTGCAGAGGAGGCAGGTTGTTTGGACACAGAAATTGGCACATGTATTTGCTAATTTGTGTATGATAGTGTGAGACGATTGTATTGTACTGAG